>WBMV01004514.1:424604-631805 GCA_013396655.1 Campylorhamphus procurvoides
GGGTGGTGCAAAAAATAAAACCAAAAGGCAGCAAGGTAGCTAAAGATCCAAGCTGGCCAACTGTGGGCAATGGCAGTGGATGATGATGCCATTGTGAGCATTAGGGATTAAGGGAAGGGGGAATAACTTCTCTTAGGTAATGACTTAAGGTTTAATTCTTTCATAATGAATAAGTTTCTTGTTTGGCTGATGTGTGGTTCTTCCTTTCCTAATGTTTAACTTAGGTTAATATTAGACAATCTTGAGTCTTTAAGTTAGGAAGTCAGTACCGTAGGTACTTTCCTGATTGAAGTGAGCCACCTGACCCATGTAATCTAATGGTAATGAGAAATCTAAGTTCATCTGCTAACAAATTTTCCAAGACTCTACTTTTTGCTAACAAAAATTCAAGTATAACAAGAATTTAGTAGTACTGTTCTCAGCTCTGTTCCACAAGTGTGTTCTACCCCTATGAATGTCATTTGCAGTAAATTATTTGAAAATAGCTGTTGTTTGTGTCCATTGAGTTTCCTCAAGGATCACAGAGAAGGAGCCAAACTATACATTACTTTTAGGATTCCTGCACTGGTCTTCCTCATGATGATGCTGTAATATCCTGAGATTCTTGTTCTCCTGTCCTGGAGAATTGGTTGGCCTGTAGGAGTTCATGGGATTTCTTCTTCTTGCTAGCTTTGAAGGACAGGGGAAAGCAACTGTATTCTGACAAATTTACTTATTTATGGCACTAAAATTAGCTATTGGAAATGATGATGGGAGCAAAGTGAAGATATAATCTGTGTCTTTGTAGTTCAGTCTTCCATCTTTCCCTCTTATGTGTTTAAGCAGACATTTTATTTTGGACATTTTTTTGCAGAAATTTATGGGTCACATCTCTCAGGCACTGCATTTAGCTCTGCAGACCTGGGCAGGTCCTATAACAATAATGTTGGAAGCACTTTGGGAAGGACAAGAAAAATTGTGGGTGTTGAAAATATAAAGGTTTGGTATAGTGAGTAAAAATCTTTTTCTCAGATAACTTACAAGTCTGTATCATAAAGCAACTGATGTTTTGTGGGGGGACAAATCTTATTTTGGTTAATAGGAGAGTATTTTTTAATTCACTTTTAGTTTCATATTCAGCAGCTAGGAAGTAGTTTCAAGAATATTCCTACTTTTTAAAAATGGCTTTGTGTTATTCAGTCATCACTTGTGCTGGGCCCTGATCACAAGCAGAAGTGATCCAACAGCAATTTCATCAAAGATACTGAAAAGCTTATGACCTTACTGAAAAAGGAAAGGAATGTCTGGCAATGTAAGAAATTAAAAGTGCAGTAATAAGTAATATTGTCTTCAACATCACACCATACTGCTTTGGATGCAGCATGCCCTTGAACTTTGTTAACTTAAACAGATGACTGAGAGGGGACCCCATCAATGTCTGTCAGTGTCTGCAGGGAGGGGTCAGGGGATGGACCAGGCTCTGCTCGGGGGTGCTGAACAGTAGGACAGTGGGCAGGAACTGATGCACAGGAGGTTCCACCTGAACATGGGCAAGAACTTCTCTACTGTGCCGGTGACCGAGCACTGGAATAGATTGCCCTGAGGGGGTCTGGAGTCTCCCTCAGTGGAGATACTCAAGAAGCATCTGGACACAATCCTGTGTAACATGCTCTGGGGTTACCCTATTTGAGCAGGGAGGTTGGACCAGATGACCCACTGTGGTCCCTTCCAACCTGACCCATTCTGTGATTCTGCCAGTACTATATAGATTTTTGTGAAGGATGCATAGCAATTTGGCAGTTCAATCACATATCCTTTAAAACTTTTTATCTTCTTTTTTTGTTCCTTCATGAAATGGTGTCTTGAACATACCTTCATATGCAAAAAAAAAAAGCCCTGTCATCGGGATGCAGCAATTTGTTGACAGTAAAAATAGAAAAGGAGCATGTGTAAGGCACATATTCGAGGATTCCCTGTTGCAAATATCTGTCCTTTTTTCAGCTGTGTGAAGAAATTTTTCATCTTGAGAGCAGTACCAAACTTATAATGCCATCTTACCATATTTTGATTGAACGTTCAGCTTAAAAATGTATTTACTCGGAGGAAATGGGCCATCCAGCATTACTGTTATAACTAAGTTATGTTTTATTTTAATAATGCTTACCTTATATCATTTGTAGAGCTCTCAAAGTTGTATGGATTGCTATTTAATATAGAGTAGTTTCTGGTGAATATGTACAGTCATATTGTCTGAAGAATTTCTTAAGGAAGTTCTGTTTTATTTTTACAAATGACTTAGTCGAGGAGGGATACTAATTGCTTCAAATTTTTAACAATGTCTCTAATCACTTGCTGGAATTTTCCTCTTCCTTCTCCCCCTTGCATGAAATAATTCTTGGGAGTAGTTTCTCTTTTCCAAGACTGTGAAACTCCAGTTCCTCTGGGTTATTGTCTCTGCTAGCGCACTGTCTTATCTACATTGGAAGCAATGCACTATTAGCAATTCACGATTTACCACTACAGTTTTGTCTACCCCTCCAGGTTTTTTTTCACCTGTAGTTATTAGTAGAGTTATTATGAGAGTTCTGTCTCAGTGGAGAACCAGCATGCTGTAGGATGAGTGATAGGTATTTCTAAGGAATAAATACTTCAGAGGAGGGAGGTGGGGGAGAAGAGTATATTAGTGAAGGAGAGCAGGTAAATTGTTGCATAGAGAGGAACTGCAATGAGCAATACTCACAAAGCCCACAAGGCTTCAGGCATTTGCATTCCCAGCAGTGTTTTGTGGAGATGGCCTCTTTAGCATTACTTGTCTCTTCACTTCCCGTCCCCTGCTAATTCATTCTTGTCATAGTGAGAGCTTTTAATGTAAAAGTAACGATTTTTAGTGATTCATCCTGGGCTTTATGACAGCATTAACAGGAAAATGGGGATTTTCTTCCTCTTGAAGTATGCCAAGAAAGGCTTTTTTCAAGGTCAGGGGTGTTCTCTTCTATGGCTTGATGCTACATGTTTATGAGTATTCTCTTTGCTATTAAGCATTAAAGATATTTACTTTAATAGGGTGGAGGATATTTTTTGGATCTATTGTTTTGATTCAGGATAGTGACCTCAAGTTTGTGTTTGAAGAGATTGATTTGTGGGCATATAAGAGAAAGACTGTAGTCTGTATTGGCCCAACAAACCGCTGTTACTTCTTCTGAAAGAAAATAATCTAGTTAAGGGGTGTAATTAATCTAAGCAGAACTGCAGTTCTGTTTTGGGTTTTTTTGTGTGTGTTCTGGTTTTGTTTGGTTTGGTTTGTTTTTTTTTTTTCTTTATTACAGGTATAATTTCAAAGTATTATCAGCTGATATTTTATCAAGGCCAAGGAAAGAGAAATCTCTTGCATTTATTAAATGAGGAATAGAAAACTATTTCTTATCTCAGTTTCCCTGGGCCAGTCTTGTTTAAAGATGGGAACTATTAGGTTATAAGAAGGATGGGATGAGGTGCTTGAGAGAGTGTGCTGCATTCATATTTAAGTAAACACTCAGTGTACAGCTCTCTGTTTAATTGTTTATTTGATTACTTCCAGTCATCATAACCCAGTATTGTGTTCTTAGAGCTTGAAACTTGCATGACATGGTAAATGCTCACTGAGGTACCCATTTGATTTGGTGTGCATGTGGCCATACTCTACCAGGTAGAGTTCTATGGTCAAGGGATCAAAGGAAAACCAACAAACCAAATAAAACCTCTCAATGCTCTTTTCTGAGCAGTACATGAAGTTTTCAATTTTTCAAATCACCTTTATGGATTTAGGCACTGGAATGCCATTGAAATGCACTAGAACTTAATGCCCTAGTGCCTTTTTATTGCCTAAATCTGTAAATTGATGATCTCAGAATAAATCTGTAAGCACATTTATTTTTATTTCTTTAGAAAATAATGTTGTTACTGTAATGACAAAGGTACAGACTGTGGTGACAATGGCTTTAATTTCTAGGAACAGGCTTGTGTAGGGTCTGTTGCGTTTTTGATACTAAGTGCACTCCGAGACCTTTAGAGAAGGCTGTGTATTACATGAAACACTTAGCATGTATAATGTGTATAGAATGGCAGCTTGAATGTGTATTATCTAGTATATTTAGCTTATGTCATTAAAAGTGTGTTAAATAAATGCTGTGGCTTTTTTCAGTCTCAGAGTGCTCTAGTCTGTCATATGGAAAAAGGTCTTTGATTTTTTTTTTTAAAGTAGTTTTTTTCCCCCCTGTTTGAAACCCTGTCTTCTCTCTGCTGTGTGTCTCAGAGTTACTTAGGAATTCTTGTTTGAGTCAACATTTCATCCTATGCTGTCAATTTATGTCCAATTAAGACGTTCTTCCATTTACAAGGTTTTAGTAGTTAAGCATTTGTGCAGAAGTTGATCTCTGTTCATATAAATAATATAAGGTGAAAGCTCCAGGAGCTGGGCTTTAACCTGATCCCCTGTGCCTTTCTTCATCGGTTAACAGATGACTTTCTGGAGATTTACAAGTACAAACATTGAACTTTTTTTCTCTCATAATGCTGCATGGTCAATTAAGAACTAATAAAACAACTAGATGAAAAATGGTCCTTTTAATGCAAGAGAGAGTCAGGGGGTTTTCAGTCTTAAAGCTGTATAGCCTGACTTAAGATTATGAAGTTTTCAGCTTTGGCTCAGATCCAAATTTCCTGTCTTTTTAAACAGAATTCTGTATTGAGTGGACTTTTAGAACGTTGATGCTAGTTAATCAGAAATTATAATTTTAAAAAAAAAAATTAAAAGTGGTATGGTGCCTTGTTATTTTTGGAAAGCCTGTTGAATATGCCAAATATCTTCACAAGGGGAATAAAGCCACGTAACAAAGCAGGTGTGAAATCATAATGTTTGTTTGTAAGAACAGTTTTTGATTGCACTGATTGTTGTGACTGATTTTTTACTGATAATTAAATACTAGTATTGAAAGAAAAAGAACACTCAACATGTTTTCTGTTCATCAGTTAAACTTTGTGAATCTGTGTTGTCAGCTCAACTGTTTCTGCTGGGATTTCTGCCTTCTGAAAAGTGCTTCTTGATCCTTGTAGTGTCCTAGCATTGACTAAATGACTAATGGAACTAAAGCTTGCATGGAGCCACCATTTGAGATAAGAGAAGAAATAAAAAAAATTGTGATTGTTTTGATCAGATAACATACTGTTTTCAGGCTTTGGTTTAGTTCCATTATTTATAACAGTGCTATGCAGATTTTAGTAGATTGGGCTGCTAGAAATTTCCACAGATATATAAAGGTTCGTGGAATGATTTGGGTTGGAAGGGACCTTAAAGATCATTTAACTCCAACACCCATGCCATGGGCAGGGAATCTTCCACTAGATCAGGTTGCTCCTTGTTCATCCATGTGAGCCTCCCGGTGTCCCTCCCTGATTTCCTCTTTGTTCGTGTGCCTGGAGGAGACAATCCTTGAATATCATCCAGCCCTTTTGGGTCCCTTTTCCTACTAGGGCTCTATCCCCTGGCACTCTACCAGTGTGATCTTTGAAGAGACCAGAGTCTGCTCTCCTGAAGTCTGGGGTACTGAGCTTGCTTGTCACCTTCCTTGGTGGAGTTTGAGATCCTTGGGGCAACATTTCACGGTCACTGCAGCCCAGGCTGCCCTTGAGCTTCCTGTTGGTGAGAACAAGGTGCAGCAGAGCACCTCTCTCTGGCTCCTGTGTCACTTGAAGGAGGAAGTTGTCATCAGTGCATTCCAGGAACCCCCTGGATTGCCTGTGCCCTCCTCTGTTGTCCCTCCAACAGATATCAGGGTGTCTGAAGTTCCCCATGAGAGAATTTTTGTCTGTCTCCTTTTTAGAGTTGAAATAAACGCTCAAGTTAAAGTTAGTATCCAGAAAGGTCTTAGATACCTGAAGTAGAACACTCTCTAAAACTTCTGTTCTGAAACCTTCATCATCTGTTTCCCAGTCACAGGGAAACCTAAATGCTGGCAGACAAATTCCCCCTCCACTTCCCAACTTTCTGTGCCCTTCTTTGTGCCTGCTACTTTCCCTGTGGTTTTGAGGGCTTTCTGTCCACTGACACAGTATGTAACTGCATGTCTCAGACCTACCAGATTGGGTTTCATAAGTAAGTCATAATTGCTTTCTTACAAAATTGGCTTTTTAACTACTTTATGTAAAATTGATCAATAGCCCTTGGAGTGAAAACTTCTCTGCTGGATTTCTATAATTGCTGATATAAATGGCCCCCTTACCTCCTTTCTCTAAGTCTTCTCTGGAGTAAGTATTCTTGTCTGGTGTTAAAAGAAAGGGCATAAACAACTGAAGATACCTGAAGTCTGTGGATTGCTTGTTCCAGGTGGGCAGAAGTGATTAATTTACCATTACTGAAGTGGCAAGGCATGAAGAAACAAGAGATTTGGTTTTGGCTTGGTTAGGCAGCTTCACACCAAGTGGGCTAATTCTGCATTATTTTTCTGCTTAAAATGTTTTAAAGAAAAGTTTAATATTGAGTCACTTTGTCTTTCCTCTGCACCTATTAGAAAATCTCAATTTTAATTCATTTATATATGTGATTTTTTCTACAATACTATGATAGACAAGCAGTTGGTGTTTATATATAGTAGTTTCACTTAGGGGATATCATTAGAGGACAAGGAGTGGCTTTTCATCACATCACTCAAGTGAAAGAAGAACATATGGTTGAGTGGGACACAATCTTTCCTGAGAGCCTTGAGGTCTCCTTGAAGCCTAATGATAAAACATCGGATTTGGGCTGAAGTATTTTATAGACCTTTTCCTTGCCTCCTTCTTAGTCTTATGCTCTAGTTTCTTAATTTTTTTTCTCATTAGATTATAATTTTTTAAGTTGATGAATTAACTCAGTTGCTGTTTTGATGGGAATGTTTCTTAGTGGTGATGATAATGTGCTGTGTTGGCAGATTGGTACAAACAAGGACTTCTAAATCTTTTCCTGGTGTTTCCTTCCTCACAGTGAGCTGCTTGCCACTGTCCCTGTGAAAAATCAACTACTGCCCCATCTGTCCTGTGTATCTAGCTGCTTATAATTCAATTCTGTCTATCAAATTCTGTAGCTATTCCAGTGTGGTGTTCCTAGTGCAGATATGCCACCTTATAAATAATTGCAGCAACCACAAAATTAGAGGACACATTAAGAGGAGAAATCCTGTGTAACGTGGAGAGGACTGGCAAGTTGCAGTACAGTCTTTTACCAAAAGACTCATTCATTTTTAATATACCATTCTTTAGCATTATGTTCTTAATCAAAACACTGGGGGAGAATTTCCTGTTTATTTAAAGTAAGAATTTAAAAGAAGGGCAGATTAATTGCCATTAAAAATTCTTTTAAACTGATCTATGTGTCATAATGCCTACTAACTAGTCATATAATGGTATAATAGAAACTAAAAAGATTGATATTGGGGCTTTACCTGTAGAGGAGGAACAACTGATGCCCCTTAATCAATTTAAACCTCTAACCATGCCTTTAATTCTCATTTTTTGCAGTGGGTGCTGGTGAGCAGCTGTGAGCCTCAAGGCCTAGTGCTTCTGTCTAATTAGTCCCACTGAAGGCTTGCAGCCTATTCAGGAAGGCTTAATTTAATGTTTTGTTTCAAATGGCTCTTTACATAAAGTGGAAAAGTCTGTTTGCTGGTTGCCTTTTAGCATTTAGAAACTGTGCTGTACTTAATAGTCTTGATGCAAAAAAAATGCAGTTTAGCCTTGAAAACCCTATTGCAAAAAAAAAAAAAAAAGAGTACTTAAAACCTTGGATAGTCCTCTGCAAGGATAAAAACAAACAAAACCTCTGGTTCCTTGTACCCACCTCTCCAGTCACGTTTGATGGTCTGCCTGAGCTGTAACAGGGATGGATGTGGCTACTTGAACAGCGAAAGCATGTAGTGAGATTTATGTTACATGTTGGCAGTAAAGGTCCCAGCCAACTTCCACCTCTCAGGAGAAAGTTCTTTATGGAGTAGGCATGGGAGGAAGCAGAGAGGGAGGCAGGGTATGGATGTGGTGACTAGAAGTAGTCCATTTTACATTTTCCCTTCCAGTTTATTACAGCGTAGTGAACAGGTCCCTGCAGAATAAAAGTATTACCATAATCTTGAGAAGTAGAAGCTGAGATACTTGTACATGAGATGAAATTTGTATCTTTATGTGAGTATAAGTAGCTTTTCTTTTCAGCAGCATTTCCACATCCCTGTAAAATACAGTTTAATTTATTGGAAGGGAAACCTCTAATAACATAATCATACTTTGGAGTTTTACAGACAGGAGAATAACAGCTTTCCTCAGCTGATAGAGTATACTTAGTTGAATTCTCTGAATCTAGCTGTGTGTTTTACCCCCTGCCTTTCTGTGCAGGGGTATCTTCTGAAAGCCCTGTGCAGAGAAGTCTCTTCTACTAGAACTACCAATAAAATTACAAACCCCAAAAAGATGAGTAATATTTCTGAGTGCACAGATTCCTCTAAGGTTTATTAATTCTAGCAAGAACCTATTTTTCTGGCTCATTGAACCTCCTCCCCTGTGACAGTGATTGTTGTTAGAAGTAATAATAAAAATAATGATTCCTTTCCCTTGTTTTCAAGCTGCTATTCTCTTTAATAATTTTGAAAGCTTCATCATCATTTGCAGTTATTTGTGTAAACCACATGAACCTCTGCCTGTTTGCCCATGGTGATGTTGTACTATGCATTATAATGTTCTCAAATCATGCAGTTTGGTTCTTCTCATTTTCACTTGCTGGGTTTCTTTGTAATTCTTGCACAGCTCTACAGAGCTGTTGAGGTCTGTGTCTCTTGCCTTGCTTGGTTTTTATATTCACCGCTGCTTCTGAGTCAGCCTCATGGTTGTGTAGCACTATGTCTTTCTCTTACCTCTCTCTTCTCCTTTCTTTTCCCATTTTTGGCATCTGAATATTGATCTCTGTCTCTATCAGCACTGATCCTTTCACCAAACCCCCTTATAAGGCTAATTCAAAAGTTAGGTGTTTAGCCAGCTATTAAAAATAATTGTAAATAATTAAAATAATTAAAAATAGACCCCTTTTTTCTTTTCATCAAATAGTTGAATATTTGTCTTTTTCTCATACTGTTAATAATGTTATTCATTTCCTTAAGTCTTATCATCAAAACCCATAAGCTACTGCCGTTCTTGAACTTTTCTCTCTATTATAAGCTTCAGTAAGCACTCAGCAGCATTTTTGTTTATCTGTAAAGTTCTCTCACTGAACATGCTATGTAAGGTATAAACACTGTCTTCATTACCATTCTGGATATGTCAGAATCTGCTTTAAGGGCTGTAAATTTACTGAGGTGGGCTGCATTCCTCTAGGGATTTGTTACTAATCCTTTAAAAGGGCATTTCAAATATTTTCTTTTCTTTAAAGTATAAATGGCTTCAGACAATTATCCTTAAAATTGTGGTTCAGTATTTTGTCTTGAAGAAATCAATAACTTGCTGAAAAGTCATGCTATTTAAATATGTTCCTTGAGTGTGCCTATCATATAAGACATCTCAAAGGCTTTGTTTTACATGTTTAAATACATTTCAGTCTGCTGTACATTGAGCCTATTAGCCACAGTTTTTCAGAACAATTCAGTATGAATATTCAGGAAAATAATCTGCTAACATTTCCTTTTACCATTTCTTGTATCAGAACAACTTGATAAAATGTACTTTTTCTCCTGTAAATTTCATGTAGAGAGATGTTAAATATAATTTTAATTCTGTAAGCTTTTTTTAAAATTCACAGATTTTGTTGTAATGAGTCAGAAACAACTAAAAGACACTTTGCTGACTATATTTTATATATATATACATATGTGTATCTGTGTATATAGTGTAGAATGTTCTATCTAGAAGCCATGCTGTTGAGAAAATCGAGAGGATAGTGCAGCAATCTTTTAGACTATAGAGTAAAAATGACAGTCCTTTGTACTTTTCTCAGTTCCATTTATTTCCATATGTCTCATTTGGCAGTGTCAAACTGGTAGGGGGGTAGTGCCTCTCATAGCAGGTACCATGGCCTGCTTTTCCTTTCCCTCTTCCTATGGATAACATTTTGTTGGCTGAAACATCTCAGCTGTGAGATCATGGAGAAACCTGTGAGCTCCTTGTTTGTGCTTCTCTGCTGTGTAAAAGGGTGATGTTTCCTCCTACAATCACTTCAAAGGAGCTCTTAGAGTGCGACAGTTTTCCTTCTGTGTGGGTCTTACTTTAGTTTTGGGATAACTGAGAAGTTTTATAGTGTGCATTAGTAGAGGAGAAGTATAGGGAGCTTAGCAATTCCCTGCATAGCTTTGGTTCTTGGCATCTCCCACAGAGCTTTCCTCATAGCAGGATTCAGAGCTCACAGGGTGAGGACTGGGTGTAAAAGTGCAGGTGATCAAGATGACTTAAGGTTTAGGTAGGAATAAATACACAAGCCTGGTTACTGGAACTGCTCTAGGCCCTATTTTTAGTCTGTATAATAGCAAAGTTTCACTGTGATATGTTCGGGTTGTGGTACCATTTTTACTTCAACCAGAACTAAAATCCATTTAGGAAGGTACAGGAGTGGCAAAGACGTTGGTTTACGTTTTTGGTAATTTTTCCACAAGGATTTAAACAGTCGTGCTCTGGGAAAACAAACCACAAGATGTCAATGGTTTTATATCCATCAAAGAAGAATACTCGGTGCATGATAGTCTTCTGGGTACATACTTTGGTACATTTCAGGATCTCCTGGGATGTGGCTTTCCATGTGCAAAGCCATTCATCTGCAGCTGGATTCAGTGTTAGCAGTGTAAACCTGTCCTTTATGCAGAGGTAGAAACAGTTGTAAAAGAAATGGGCACGTGGAAGATCTCCTGTTTTCAGTTTGAGTTTGGAATCCAAGAAACCTTTGAGGAAACATAATTCCTAGAATGACATGACATGACACTCGGTGCCAGGGTCTAATTGAGAGGGTGGTGATCAGTCAAAGGGTGGACTTGATGGTCTCAGAGGTCTTTTCCAGCCTAAATGATTCTGTCACTTTTTCTGGCCTTTTGAGGGACAAGAAATCTGAACACAATGAAAGGAAAAACAGTACAATGTTTCTCAGAAAAAGATTATTACGATGGCATTGATAGGTAGAAGTTTTGACATACTATTATATTGGTGAAAAGTAACAATAGGAAAATATCTTCAGTCATTGTGCAGTAAATATCATGTTGATTGTTATGCAGATACTCAGGAGGAGATATTTATTGCTTTCCCCTAAAAACATATATTTTTTTATGCTTTCCATGCTCATTTACTTAGCTTTATATTTGAAAAAAAGTATGTTCTGAGAAAAGGCTAGGGGTAGGCAGCTTTTAAGGAAGGGATTATTTGATTTCAAGTTTTTAAACTGTTATGAAATCTTTTCATTGATACTGATCCATACATTTTATGTAATTGTAAACAACTCATTGATTTTTTTTTTTAAATTTGGATTTGAATTTCCATTCTTTCTTATGCAACTAAAACGTGTCAGTGTTGTGGTAATGCAGCAACAACTTGTAATTGAAAATGCCTGGCCTTTTTGTAATTGTACAAACTTAAGGTTGTACAAAATGTTTTACTCATTGTTACATCAAAATAGTAACAATAAGACTAAGGGAACTCAACTGCTTAATAGTGATTATTTTTATTTCATTTTTCAAAATATCTAAATTATGAACACTGAATGTTTAAGTACAAACTTCTGATCTGACATGCCTCTGCTTTAAATACCTAACATTTGGATTCATGAAGGCAGGTTTCATGCTTCATTCACCCTTGCATCTGAAACAAATTTACAATCGTCTAAAAAAGTAGGATTTTGGACAGGTGTTTTGAATCCTCATATTTCTCTTTAAATCCTTTTTGGGAACAAGACAAAAATTACAGTGTCAGTTATATGTGATGCAGCAAAACTGGCACAGACATAGCCTAGCAATGCTATTGCCAGTGGTGTTATGATACTGGGCATCTGTTGTCGTGGACTTGAGGAGTGTTGCCTGAAACAGCTGAGACCCCTGGCCCTATTGGGAATTGCTGTTTCTCTGGCTTCCCAGTAGCCCTGTGGAAATGGGAATTCTTTTTGCCTTCTCTCAGCATCTCAGACATTTGAACATGCAGGTGATCGATATCAGATGCAATGTCACACTGAATCTGGAACTTGAAGTTAGTCAGAGGTTGGTATTCCTAAGCATGGTAGGAGGTGGCTTTGAAAAGTCTGGAATAATGGGGGGGCAATCCGTCTGAAATACTATAAAGAGAGTGTGTTATGTTTGTGACTACAAGATTTTTAAAAAATAACCCAGAACTCATGCATATCCTTAGATCAATTTTTATGAATGAGTATGATCACCCGAAAGGATATTTTCTGTTTTATTTGTTTGTGCCTATAGAATAAGCCTTGGAATAAAATAGCCTATTGTGCTGTAATCACACCACAAATAGATGAAATCTTTGACACTGATTACAGACAATCCTACAGATGAAGTAAAATTTTTCTGCACCAGTATGTCTGACATCTGATTTATCAACACATAATACATCTAAATAAAATATATAGGGTATATAAAATACATAATTCTGTCAATGTAATAATAGTTTATGTAATGTATCTACATAATTTTAGGCATTATCTACATAATTTAGGTAATATCACTAAATTGGAAGTTTATTTGGTTCCTTCAGTGCAGCTCTGAGTTTTCCTTTGGTTTTGGTGAAGTCTGTTTTTCTCCAAGTCCTGTTTTCCTGTCCCAGGTGGCAAACCAGTGGTTCATAGCCAGTGAAATTCCCTTCCAGTCTGGCATAAAACAGGATCGAAGACGGAGGAGAGCCTGACTGTCTCTTCTTTGTTTCCTAATCCTCCCTCCCTCCCTGCTCAATAGAAAACCAAGCCCTGGAAATGGCAATTCTTATGTGACTCACACCAGCCTCTGTCCCCACACTTTCCCATTTACTCTCTTTTCTTCTCAAGCTGCTGACAACAGATCAGAGCTGTCAGGGCCTGCCTTTGTAGGGAGTGCAATCTGCCAGGGAAGAGGGATAGGGCAGCAGTGATTGCTCTGAGCTGCCTCAGATCATTCTACTGTGTCCCAACTCCTCTGTTTAATCTGTGGTCACTTTCAGTATCTTTGCAGCTCTGGTGTCCACAGAATTATCCAATTATCATCAAATCCTATGGCTTTAATATGGTTCAAGTATCTGTTTCCCCAGTGGTCTTCTAGTTGTTCTTACTTGAGCTCTACTTAATATTTGCAGCCCTTCCATAATCCTTTGCCCTCTCTTTTTCTCTACGGTCTTGAAAACTATTCTGGGGTCTGTGCAGCTCCCACAGTGTCTTTGTGTTCCTGCTGTACCTTTCTGACCCCACTGCTTCACTCCTTTGGTGTGGTCATGGCCAGCTGGTCACATGCAAATCTCCAGAGATGAGCTTGCCTTCAGATACATCTTGGTCATTCTCAGCCTTGTTGTTGTGTGGTTCTTCTCAGTATCATCCCAGGGTAGAAAATATCTCCCAGCATTACTCCAGCCATTTCAAAGACAAAATGAGTAACAAAGTAGGCTTTATTATCACTCTGTTTGTTTTTGAATATGGTGTGGTTGCTCACTGGGTCAGAGTTGATTTTGCATTATTAATGAAAGTACTTCTGTAATTTCATTAATGTTTTCCTTAAGGGAAAATACTATTCCCAACTTGCCAGTTTGGTGTGGGATGTTGGTGTTTTTACTGAGTGCTTTATGGTTTCAAAAGTTAGTGCTCTATATACTGCTATCTCAGAGTATTCCAAGACAGATGAGATAAATATCTTACCAGAAAGCAGAACTGAGGGAAAGAAAAACTAAAACTGACCAGTTTCTTACACTAGGAACATTAACTACTGCCTGAGGTTTTATGTAAATGTCAGCCTCTTACTGAGTGCAATATAAATATTACTATTTTAAATTTATATTCTAGCTAATTTAATGAATAACCAGGTCAGGACTTATTTATGCTAACTGCTGGACAAACCAGTAGCATGTGTTTGTGGAACAAAGGTTGACTGTAAAGCTACATCTCTTGAAAATAAATGGTTCGTTCAAGAGCAGTTTGGAAGAGTTGTATTTAATTTTGGATTAAGAAACTAAAGCATGACTCTTACTGTTGCCACTTTGAGCTTCTGTTTTAAAAGTGATTATTTCAGAGAGCTAGAATGTCTTGGCATCTCCTGGGGAATATGTCTTTAGGTATTAAAACACAGACTCAGTGTTAATATCTGTGCAGTGCAGTATCTGACATTTATTTTTTCCCATTCCCACCAGACAGAGTTATTTAAATAACTAGAAGGTAAGACTTTCTGCCTAGAAATTCGACTTTTTTTGACCTAATCATATATGTCCAGAATTACTGCATAATAAAGAACAGAAACAAACCATTTACACTATTACTTTATATAATTTTTTTAAATTATTTTTCTCCACCGTTTATTTAGCTTATTGCCAATAATCCAGCTATCTCCTGTTCAGTGACCAGGTCATGAATATTGTGTAAATTGAATGTCTTGCGCTTCCAGTGTTTGGGTAAATCTCTCAGTGTAAGAGCCAGGCACAAGATCAGTCTGGATTTGAAGCATTTTTAGTACAGCTCCCATTTAATCTCTTATTTCAAAGAGACAGACAGACGTGGTTTAAAACTCCAGGCACTCTGTCATTATTCTGGGGTTCTTTTCCAGCCATAAGTGAACAGTAAATTATTGGTTTCTGACATCTCCTGATAGTGTGGTGGCTATGACAGAAATGTAATTGTAATTCATGGTGTCTTAACCTTGAAGTGTTTTTTGTTGCTGTCTTAAGTGGGAAAAATGTTTGTAGATGCCTACAAATTTATTTTAAAAGCCATGGCCCACATTTTGTATCAGACTTCATATTTAATGTGCAACTTGCTTTACCCCAAAATATCCCTTAGTAGAAGAAAGAGTTAAAAAGAGAATCTATTAATAATTTCATCTCTCATTAGGAACAAAAACTCAAGTAGCAATTAAAGAGGAGAAACAAAAGGATTCCTTCACATGGTGATGTAAACTGAAATAAGAACAACTTCTTTTTCAGGGAGCATCACATGATGGGAGTGATCATTTCAGGGCTTTTCAGTTACATCTTGCTCACCAGTTTTCCATTGTGTGCACAGAAAAAGAATTGGGGCATTTAATCGTTGTTGTGAATGCGTAGGGAAATCACAAGTTCTCCTGATCCAAAGTGAGAGTCTTGCTTGTCGTATTTCATGGTATCTATTGAAAAGAACTGGACCTATTCCCAGATTAGTATTTGAAATCATTAAACATGTCTTGAAATGCATTTCAATAAATCTATAGTCCTGTGTGGGAATTAATCAACTGATGTGACAGTGCTGGTACGTTCCAACTCTGCATTTTTCGCCTTAGTGTTCAAATACTCACTCACCTGCAGGTGAGCATTTGTGATCATGAAGGTGGCATCCTTTCAAAGTAGTTATGGAAACATTCGCAGTTATGACTTTGTGAAATAATGGCAGGACTTAAGTAAAATGTGTAACTTTGTTTTTCTGGAGTATATGTTCAATGCTCACTTGTTAGAGAGGAACAGCTGTTGTGAATAAAACACTCTGCCAAACACCTCCTTCATGAGTCCAAAGTGGCACAGTGATCCATGTTATTCTCCAATCAGTGCTCCAGAAATTATCAGTTAATTGCAGTTTTGACTCTTCTGCTTTAAGTCAAAGTAGAATGAAACAATGAAATTTCTGTGCTGACACAGTTGACTATCCTGGGAAAATGCAGATAGGCACAACATTACTGTCTTTATGAATTGCTGCATGTCTCTGGTTATGAAGGGAAGGCTGTAACACCTGCAGCGGAAATGTCAAAATAGTTGCTTTTTAATATGTAGTATTCTTGTAGGCTACAAAGCTCAGGAAATCAGATGTTTATTGAAGCTGCACAAGGGAAGTATACAAAGAGTGGGGATATTAAAAAAATTGGGTAAGTTGAGAGAAAGAAAATGAATGGGACAAAATCTCTGTGGATCATCTTTGTTCTGTTGATTTTCCTTGGAAATTATTTGTTGCCTCTGCAACTAGGCAAACCCAGTAGATTAGGTTAGCTTCAGGCATTGGGGCAGAAAAGGCACTCTCAGAAAAATACTTTGATTTTTCCTTTAGTTATTTTTCCCCTGTAGCATGATGTGATATTATTTTGTAGTATGTGATTGAAATAGTATTCAAAGTCTGCTTTCCTCTGAAGCGTATGTGGTTTGGGTCTTCCAGGTTCAAAAAGGATAAACTCAAACTAGAATTTCAGGCAAGGAAAAGGTGAATCTTACAGGGAACAAACAGATGAAATTAGTTTGTTGACTTCTAACAGCAGCAAGAAAACAAAATCCAAGAGGATGGTAAAAAAGGAAAAGGTTGCAGTCAGCATGTTAAAGGGATAAAATTCCAAGAAGTGTGTGGAGAGATCTGAATTACAGTGCAGTTGAAGCAAGAAAGAATGAGATATTTACGATTTAAGGTACCTTTAACCTGAGGATTAGGGAAAAAATTTCTAACCACTAAAGCAAGGGAGTTATTATGGGGCATCTTTCCAGACAACATAGACAAACCCAAAATATTTCCCCACACTTTCTGAAAGTGGTTAAGTTAGTAGTGGAAACACAGGGGAGTTGGGAAAGTTCTTCTGTTAAGTAAAATTGTTTGCAAGGATCACCTAACTGCTCTTAAACCTGTGGTTTTGTTTGTTAGCATTTTACTATTATAATTTGGGGAGCAATTAGGCCAGTTACTCAGATCTTGCATAGTCTTTCAATATGAAGAGGAAAGAAAAAAGAGGAGGGCTCTTGTGCTCTGAAAATCAGTGTTAAATGCTGTATCTGTGAAATGGAAAAGAAACGGGGCCAGGAGTATACAGGCTCTTTGGAATTTGGCTAAAGACACAGTCTGTCATGCAGTATTTTATAAGCATCGTGATAAATTGCTATTTAGATATATAGATCTTGAGAAATGAGGTTTTTCCATATCCATCTGAGCTCAGGTTTAGATCGACTGTAGATACGATTTTGCTCTTTAACTGCCTTAGGCTGCATGGATCAAATTTGAGACAGTTTGTTCCAATAGCACACAACTTTTTTGGTTTGCCCCTAAAGGAGAGAGTGTTTGTATGCAATGAGTACACAGTGTTTGAACCCTTAATATCAATAGCTTTTGTATAAACACATTCCCTACTGTTTTTCAATAAGTTTTGTTTGTATATGCTACCAACAGGAAGTGTTGAGGTGGGAATAAAGGCAAATCTTGCCTCCTATGTGTTTGTTATGCATCTAATGGAAGATTTCTTTGAACCTTCCCATCTGTTTGTGTCAGTGTCTGAATGCTTGTAAAAATTGTGGCACAGTCCAAGAAACTGGAAACATGACTTCATGTAATTGCTCTTTTAAGTAGCAGCATGAAATAAATAGTATGGCATACTTTAATTGGTGGCATCCTATTGACTTTTTATGAAAGACTTGAATTATAATAAAAGCAGAGAACACAAGTTGGTTAGTTCCTCTAACCCAGTGCTGTCATCTTTGGGGGAAGGAAAAAGCAGCTCTGTTGTGTATTTAATGGCAGATCCAACATGTAATAGGTGTTCTGCTTCTATATTCTTTTTTTATCAAATATCCTCTTGGGAAGGATTTTTGACAGGAAAATTACAGGATTGGTGCCCACTCTAAGATTTTTGTTGATAATTGAAGCTGCTTCTTCTCAATAAAACGTAAATGCAGCTTAAATGTCTAGCTAAAAGAAAAGAAAGATTTAAAAAAAGAAAAAAGTGTAGATATGTAGAAAGATTATAACTTGGTTGTCAAGGCCATTACACCCTTCAGGCAGTTGCCACTAAATCGGTGATTAATCTCAGTGTGTGCCAGTCAACTAATCAGGCAAGTTTTGTCCCTTTCTGCTTTAAGCAGTTTTATGAAATTTTTTATAGATATGTTACTTCATAAAATGCTAGGGTTAAAAATAAATAAGTAAATATATATATAATGAACATTTCTGTTATTTATCTTCTCCAATGTTACCCAGCAAAGATAAAATGTTTGAGCATTCCTGGATGATCCAGCAGGAATTTTTTCCTCCCTTTGAGTCTCAGTTTTCAAGAAAGTTTAGAGGTCAGTCTTCATGCTTTGACTCTGTACAGTACTTGAAGTTAGCGTACAGCCACTCCAATGTCAGTGTGGATAGTGTGCATACAATATATCTGAAAATGGTATTTCATTTATTTGTGGTCTGGGCCAGGCTGACAGAAACAATAGGGGGTTTGTACTGTACTTGTGCTGGTTGGCCAGCATTGTCTGTGCAAATACAAACACCATACATACTACCATATGTGAAAACTTTAGTTTTTGAAACAAGTCTTAACTGTCCTTAAACATCTTATATTGAAACTGGCTTTTTATGTTTCCAGAGTGACTTAGAGGAATTGATTTTAGCTCTGTAATCCTTTGTTTCAATGGCTTTCCTTGTGAGGTACTTAGGAAATGAGCAAAAATATTAACAAAACAAGCTTTTTAATCCCTATCTAGGCACTTTTACCTTGATAAGAGATCTAAAGTTGGTCAGCCCAATTGTGAGGGCAGAAGTCTTGAATGGAGGGGCTTTGCACAAAGGCTGTGTCAGAGTTCAGGATGAGGATACACAAATGCCGATTGCAGTGGCTGTGATGTGTTCTCCGGGCACATGGAAGTGCATTGGAGGCTTCTTTAGCTGCTGCAACAGACCAGCACTGCTTGGCACAATTTCTCTTCTCCTTTCACTGGGTTTGGCCTGTGCCCTGCCTCTTGGAGGTGCAGCTCAACATCTGGCTTTGGAGTGATGTGCAGGGTTGGGTTATGCAGTGGGGTGTGCAGTTCCTGGCTTCTGTTCCACCTACCCGTATCCTGGTTTCCATGTCTCAGGCATGTTGCAGGGGGAAGTAAATGTAAAATGTAATTATTTGTTTGCTTTAGGTACCACAAAATCTTGCAATACAGCACTACTTAATGTTTTCTAAAGATTAGGTGTATTGCTGTTAGTTTTACATAAGTGTTATTGATCCTTAAATTATAAATTATCTTCTTTTACTGCATACAAAATGCAAGCATATTTCAGTGTATTCAAACCATGCTACCAGAGATTTCTGAATGTGTGATTAGTGTCACATTTAATTTGCATTGATTATCTTGAGGTGAAGAAAATGTGAAATAAAATAAAACTTTTACATTTAAGAATATTTTTATTTTTTATATATCTATATATTACATTCACATACCTAGCATATATTGAAAACAGAAGTCCCTGTGACTCCTTGTTGCCTGTTTCCATGTCAATTTATGGTCTATTAACCTGCAGTGAATAGATCTTGTATTTTGTTTTGGTGCTTCACAGCTGTTCAAACCTCATGTTATTAATGTTAATAAAGAGTCTTGGTATCTAAGATTTTAATAATCAGGATTTAGTGACCCAAGAGACTTAATTGTATCCGTGGCAAAGTTGTCGTTCAAAAAAGACAGAAATAAGGAAAACAGTAATTTGAATTTGAGTTTAACAATTTAGAACTCTGAAATTTTGATTTCCAGTTTGGAGTTCTTGGGCACTAAGTTGGTTGTCATATTCTTCTGTGGTATGTATCTGTGCAGACAGTTACAGGGTTTTTTCATGCCAGTTAATCAGCTTGCAGTTTGAGTTACTTAGAAATTGAATGCTTTTCTAGAAGTGTATCTTGTTTGCTTGTAACTTTTGTTTTATCCTGGATAGTCTTGTCTTGCATCACTTTTCTAGATTGGAGACAATAACATTTTTATAATATAAAATGTATCCCTAATTTGCCCTGATGCAAGAGGCATAAGCAGCACTTGAGCACTCCATGCATTTGTACCTCCATGGTGCTGCTTAACAAGAGACTAAAAAAAGATAATAGTACAAGTGAAATAAAGCAACTTTGTGGGGGCTGGAAATGGTGGAGTTACTCTCTAGACGTTGCCTGGAGAAGACAGAAGGTTGATTGAGGTTAACTATGACTTGGGGTTGTGGATTAGGGTAGTACCAGTTTTGCTGGTTGAGGTGGTCTGATATCTGTAGGACTAGTTTTTTGTAATTCTAGATATGCATATGTATGTATAGATTTGTATGCATGAATAGAACCATATATAAATTGATATGATTTAGGAATATGGCAGTTTAGTTCACTAATATAGGCCCCCTGTTGGAAAAGTGCTTTTGAACATACTCACTTGGGAGCGCCTTGCACACAATGAAGTGCATTGAGGTTTCCTTTTGTTCACTTCAAGATGTTAATAGCTGTTCTTAACCATTACCTCGTAGAGCGGCATTTATTAAGTAGTTATTTTGCAAAAAGACCATGACTGTACCTGGCAATAATTTCCTAAGAAAACTTTGCATTTTTTGTTTGTCTCGCAGGTTCCCGCCTTCGGCAAGAAGACTTCCCACCTCGGATTGTCGAGCACCCTTCTGACCTCATCGTTTCCAAGGGAGAACCGGCAACTTTAAACTGCAAAGCAGAAGGAAGGCCGACCCCCACCATCGAGTGGTACAAGGGCGGGGAGCGGGTGGAGACGGACAAGGATGATCCGCGCTCGCACCGCATGCTGCTGCCCAGCGGGTCTTTGTTCTTCCTGCGCATAGTCCATGGGCGCAAGAGCAGGCCGGATGAAGGGGTCTACGTGTGCGTGGCAAGGAATTACCTTGGCGAGGCTGTAAGTCATAATGCATCGCTGGAGGTGGCAAGTAAGTACTTTTTTATTTCCCCATCCCCCCGCTCTTTGGTAACAGCCACTTGCTTTGATGTTACTTGAAGATAAAAAGAAGTGTGAGCTGCCTCTGAGGCAGTGACTTAAAAGTAATGAAGGAATTACACAGTTAATTATTATTTATACAGAAAGTAGAAAAGGAGTCAGAGGATGTATCGTATCACTGTAGAAATTTGGACATTTTTGTGTGCTCTCACTGCTTTTATGCTTCCTTGCAATTGTGATTGCTTAATGGTTGTTAGATTTTCTACGGTTATTTTCAGTTTATAGATGGTTTTTGCTCTCCAGATAACCATGCAAACTGTAATGTGTAATAGGAGGCAGGATAGCCAGGATTTTATCTAAAGGACTACCTTTGGAATTTTTCTCACATAAATAAACACTAGAAAGGAGAATGGAATATTCAGAAACACAAAATTAATTTCTTTCTGTAAAAGAACTGGACCATAAATTATCTCTCCAGTTTCAAGTGTTTGGCCAGCGGAAGGTAGAATCAAGTATCTTCACATCACTTTGTAATGCTTATCTCTTCCTGTACACCCTTTAAACTCTGCTTTTTTAGAGGAAGAGAGTGTGCATTAAAGTGTTTTAAGCATTCATATGGAAGGCCAAGTGTAGGTCAAAATTATCAATTTTGGGGTACTGAAGTATGAGAGGAAACCTCACATATCAAAGTTAGGTGTCTGTTTCTACATTGCTTTGATATGCTTCCTTTGTGATGTGTAGCAATTCATCTGGTGTCATTTTGAAGAGCTAGAGCAGAACTGGTGAGTCACTTTCTGAAAACACTGATCTCTGTTGACTAAATGAATCATGTTAACTGGCTCTTATGATGCTCCTACCTTTTAGATAAGTTAAATGCCACTCTTGGTGTATAACTTTAGAAGGGCTAGATCTCGGTAATTCTCATGCAAGTCTAAGGAAATAGACCATCAATTTGTGAATTTACTTGAGCCCTTTGCCTAGTGTCACCAACGTTCAAGACAATCCCAAGCACTTTCATAATTATACTGCAAGGATTTCAAGCTTCACATATAGTAGATACAAATGATTAAGATCTGTGACCATGCTGTTTCCTTGTTAACCACTTTTAGTGATAAAAGTAATCAGTGTCTGGGTAGCTGGAAGTCTACTTATCCAGTAAATGTGTAACCTGTTTAAGTCATACGCTGATTGGTTACTCCCAAACATTATATCTGGTATCTTGGAGGTGTAATTTTATGTGGACGTTATTGTTTATGACATTCTGATTTTTATCTAGTTGCTGTTGTCTCATTTATCACACTTCTTGTTGATTCTTAAAATGAGTTTTAATGTTCCCTGCTTATTTCACAGTCCTTTGGTTTGTGCTGCACCTTGAAGTAACATTTGAAATGCATGTGATGTTTCTGTGTCTTCCACAACGTCTCATCAGGACGCAGAAACATGAGGTGCACTTCAGTGGTTGGTGCACTATGGCATCAAAAATCTTCTGAAAACTGTTTAAATGTACACCATTTTACAATAACGTTGCATTAAATTGTTAGTCCATCTCAAAATGGGTCTCATGAGCCCTTGTATCAAGGGCTTGTGTCAGAAAATAAACTCCTGTAAGAGGACAAAGAGAATCCTTATTTGGAAAGAAGATTTATTGGTGTAATGGTATACTGTTTTAATTGTATACCAGGAGATCTTAGACAAAGAATTTTAACAGAAAAGGTTATTATTTTAGTAGAAAAGGTAGTGATGTGACAGTGCAAAAGCACCAAACCTCTTTAAATAGCACAGAAGAGGTGAGGAACAAGGAAAGAGTTGAAGGCTGGTGGAATAAATTTGCATTACATTAAAAAGCTCTGCACTATCGCTGTAGTGCTGTTGACATTATAAACTGTGTCTGCATTCACAGTGGATTGCTGTAAATCAGCAAACTGTTTTGATTTGCTTCTCAGTACACCTGTGCATCTACATTTACATTTGTATACATGTAGTCATACACAACTGCTGTTTTAGAAAGCCTTATGTTACAGTTTAATTTTTGTATGTTTACAGAGGAGAATTGCCTTTATTTGGTTTCTGCTTTCCATGAAGTACGGAAGATCATTTAGAGTACTCATTTATATGCTTTGATGCTGCAATGTTAACCTAAAACCTTTTGTGAAGCTTAGGGAACAGCAGCAGGTTTTGCACTGTACCTGTTGACTCTCATGGGAGGAGGCAGCTCCTTCTTGCACCAGTTTGCTTCATTACATGATGGGGAATTTACCATTTTTCTTCCGTCACCTCAGTTACTAAGACCTTCAACTAAGTGACATTCCTTCACTCTTCAGTGGATGTTGTAGACTTGACTTCAGGTTAATACTAAAAATAAATTTTCATGTCTGTTACTCCTTCATGCAGTTCATTTATTTCTTTTGTTAAGGATTCCAATGCTCATGTTTGAGATAGTCCATAAAGAGAATTTGTTACCTATGTAATAAGGTGGACATCTTCCTTAAGTACCCTATGCATAGATTTCACAGCTGCAAAGAAGGAAACATAGTTGGATTTCAAGCCTACAGAAATCTCAAAAGTACGTTGTATTAAAAGCTGGTTTATCTTTTTAGATACCTCTGTATTTTAAGGACTTTTAAAACAGCTTTACATTTGATTGCCACAAGGAAAGAGAGACTGAAATA
This sequence comes from Campylorhamphus procurvoides, assembly GCA_013396655.1. Taxonomy (NCBI): domain Eukaryota; kingdom Metazoa; phylum Chordata; class Aves; order Passeriformes; family Dendrocolaptidae; genus Campylorhamphus; species Campylorhamphus procurvoides. The sequence goes on from WBMV01004514.1 coordinate 448,070, forward strand.
ATAAATCACAGAATTGCAGATATTTTACCCTCTGCTTTATCACTTTCTAGTCGTTGACCTCTCTGGTGACTTGACTGATATTTGCATGTCATTTAATCCAAGAGACACTGCATTTTCTCCAGCTGAGAGGTATTTCAGTAATAATAGTGTTAGTCCTCAACTGAACATGACCTTAATGCCATTTACTATCAGCAAATTGAATTAAGTAAGTCTCTTATTCAATATCTGCCTCTTGTGTCCCTTCCAAAATGTTTGAAGATACCATGTGTCTGCTTATAGCATTGGGGATTTGTTGCATCTTTTCTATACTGTTATTTTATATAAAAATATTTGTGCAGCTGTATTTCCTTAAGTTTCCGGAGTTATTTCTTTGAACCCATCCCCAAAAAACTCCTTAAAAACAAGATGATCCTCTGGCCGCTGAAGAGTGATATGTTAAATCTACAAAACATGTATTTGAACCCCCACTGACTCTATTCTGTTTGATTATGTTTCAGGGACTGTAACTTTCCCTAATCAAATAACTAGGCACTTGATATTTCAGGAATTAAAATCTTTCAGACACTTTAGAGACTGGTAAAACTATTCTCTGTTACACAGCCCTGTGCAAAGAAGCTTTTTAATTTAATATTACATGACATTTTCTCTGTAATTTAGATCTGTAGGATCTTCATAAATGGGAAGGAGATAAATTTGCATAAGCAGAAACACGGCAGAAAGGTGAATTACAAGTCAGTCAAATAAAAGAGATGTAACTCTTGTTTAATTGGGGGATTTATTATTTTATTGTTTTTTAGTTGACTGGTTTGATCTGTACTTGATATCCTATTCCCCCAAAATTTTTGAAATGGAGGCTTTTGCTGTATGTGTTGAGAGTTAATTTGCAGAAGAATGCAGTTTTGGTAGTGTAACCCAAAAGAGGTGTGCGATGGGATAGTCAGATAACAGGCTGCAGTCCCCCTTCAGACTGAGGCTGCTAAAAGTTCATTTCCCTCCCTCTTGCTGACTTCCTGAGCTCAGCCTTTTGATCACTGGAGACCTGCTTAAATCAGCTCCATGTTTTGTTTGTGAGGAATGTAACTGGTTTTGGATTACTGCCTACCAGTGACATGTTCTCCAGTGGTGAAAGGTCCTAAAGAACGTGAAAAGGGCATGTCCTTGTCAAAATGAAGCTGGGTAATTGTCTCTATAAATGTCAGCTTTTACAGGTGGGAGAAGAAACTGGAGTCATGCTTTATCCTCAGAGTAAGGGCTGGAGACTGTTTGAGGTATCTCATAAACAGCTGGAAAACAAAGTCTTTTTCAGAGTGGAGCAATAGAAGTAGTTTTGAGGCAGTGCATTAGGAGACTGGAAGGTGGCTGCAGCTGCTTCATGTGTTGGAATCTCTCAGGATTGTCTGGTGAATGGATGTACCCCATTAAGACCAAATTCAATTATTGGTGTGGGATAGTTTGATTCAAGTGTTTAATTTCTTTCCTTTTTTTTTTTTATTTTCAGTTACTCCTTTTTGAGGAAAACTGTATCTCTAGATCTTGTGGGTGTCTGTTATGTAGCATTTTGTAGGAGCCTACTCATGTCAGGAGTGATGACAGTAGCTGCAGGGCTGTATTCATCTTCCTTTCTCTAAAGTTTTCTCAGGACATTAAGAAAAAATCAAATTCAAATGAAGTTGGTTATGTTTTCTCATCAGGGGCTTTGCAAATCATTATTTCAAATCATATTTCTCTGAGACAAACTTATTCCTCTTTTGCCCCAAAAGTTCTAGGGTAACTTTTAATAGGAGTGCTGTTGCTAATGCATCTTGAAACCTACTGTTTATCAGGGGTAGGTTTATCTTGAACCTCACTCTTTCAATGCTTGTTGCAGCTGCATAAGCCTGGATTACTAGAAACTGCTTCTGAAGCATATTTTACAAAAAATGTAACATCATTTTGGAAAAATTTCATTGCAATTAGATCAAAGTTGCATGCAAGTGTGCTCCTTTTTATAATGTAGCTATCTCCACTTAAGGAAAGCAAGAACAATTGTTTTAGCTACTTTACAAGTATAGTTTGTAGTATGTATTACTTGTTTAGCCATTACAGTCAGTTGAAGAACAGTGAGAGTTTGGATGCCCACATAGTCCTTTAAATCCCCCTGCCTAATTATTGAATATGCATAGTCTTATTTTTTACTCTTTATATTTTCTGTTTTCCTTACTGACCAAATCCATGCCAACTGCAGAACTGAAGTAATTTGTTAGTGCTGCTAGAAAAGCCCACTAAATGCTGCTAGTGGGAAAACTAGTTGTCATAATGAGATTTCAGAGTGAATGAGAAAATAGGGGGAAACTAAAAGATAATTTCTTTGAAACTTGCTGGGGTGTGTGTGTGTGTGTGTGTGTATATATCTGTGTGCAATCAGATGTTCTCTCTCTCTGAAGCATAGTAGTATTGGTTCACCAAAAGTATGAAATCTGAACTTCCTCACTGAATTAGACTGTTCCCTTTCCTTTCCCCTCACCCCTTGCCTTGTCATTATGAGTTTGTAGAGAATGGCTCTATTTATGACCAGGGAATTTGGCATGATTCTTTCACATGGAGCATTGTCATCTTTGTAGTGTAGTCTTCAGTACATACTAGAGACTTTTCTAGTTCTAAAAAAAAATATTTGCAGTTCTAAAATTATATAAAAGGTGTATAAAAATAGCATACAGTCAGTGTAGGTGTCTTATGATTAAAAACACTTCCAGTTCCTTTGAATTAGAAGAAACAGATTCAGCCATCCTGTGGAGAGGACTGTTTCATCAGCCTTGTTACTTATTGTTGATAAAATGGAATATCCCCTGTTGTTAAGGCATTCCTTTGGCAGGTGAAGAAAAGGTTGCTATAGAATCTGAAGATCAATGATGACTTTCCTGTACTTCATTTTCCTGTGTTATGCAGAATATGAGCTGCTCAATTAGCTGCAAAATTGTTTCCGACTTTCCATTAATTTTAGGCAAGATATAGTCTCTCTCAGATATTGTTTGTATTATTAGCTGCAAGTTATGCAATATTGTTAAAATTCAAATGACTTGATTTGTATAAATGTTCTGTGTTTTAAATTACACCTTATGTGTAATCACTGGTGTGTTAAGAGAATGGGGCAAGCAACATGTTGCTCCCTTTTTCAGTTGCATGACAATGAATAAAACATTTTGGATGCATATCAGAATTTCCATCATTTGAGGCACCCATGTGTATGGCAAACATGTGCTGTTGATGTTGCTTACAGTTTTATTTGGCAAAGTCTCACAAAAGTGAGGGCTTTGTTTCAAGTATGTGGTTAGTTTTAAGGTATCACAAAAGGTCTTTCTTCTTTGGGTCTTTCACCTGAACTCATGAAGTGAATGAATAAAAGAAGGAATGTGTTTTATCAGCGTTACTGGCTGTTCATGCTGTAAAGGATTACAAGGTTAATTTATATATTTGTGCATCATATATGCAGTGGTATACAGGTTTAAAACACACAAAAAAACCTACAGGTAACCAAAACATGGAGGCTTGACCAGAAATGCCATAACTAAAATGTGTTTCTACCTGACAGTTTGGTATGGCAGAACTTCATTTTGCAGTTTATGTCCAGGTCTATCATTAAAGGAAATTTGCATGTGTATTATCTAAAATGCAACCTGTATGTATCTGGGAGTATGTAAGATCAGTTCTTAAAAATCAGGAGGTTGTATAGTCTGTAGTTGTTAAGATTAGTGTTTTAGGATTTTGGTTGAAATGTGGAGGTGTTTGGAAGTGTCTTTCATGCTGCATCTGAAGTGCTGGGATGCACTGTATTTTGGAAGCAGATTAAAAGGCCTTATTGAGGATATGTGTCAAGATATTTGAGTATAAAGCTAATTCTGTGCTCAGAGCAGTTTGCAGGTCGGTGTTAGTGAATAACAATGATACTTTAACAACAAATGAAAGCTTTTTCTAAGTGCTGATACATAAGGCTTAGGACTACTGTGACAACAGAGCATGCAAATAAAAGATTTCTATTCAGTGAAGTTACCTACTCCTGCCAAGGTCAGGGCAAAATAATAGGCTGCATGCCTATTATTTCTTAGTTCTTAGTTCATGCTTTGTATGAACTAAGAAAGCTGTTCTTACGTATCTGTATCTTCCCAGAAACTATGTACAACAGAGGACTTTAGAAATAGAGTTCTTCATTGTTGTAACACTCTGACTATATAGATTATTTTTAAGATGGTGAGTAATTTAGGGTGTTACGGTGGCCATGCTGGGATTAGGCAAAATTAGGTATTTCATAGTCGTGCCAGAAATTGCAGTGCAGCTCAGAAAATTGGTACATCAAACAATGTGGTGTCAGACTTTTTGTGCAATGGCAACTCTGATGGGTAAAAGGTTACCTGAAGCCAAAACTGGGGAAGCTGGTTCTTAAAATAAGGTGAAATGTATGCATTGCAGACTTGGAGTCATCGATCATTAGTTTCAGAGAAAAGGTAGAATTAAAATTGTTCAGGTTGCAGGACCCTTCCTTTCCAAGCACGAGCCTGAGACAGATGTTTAAGTGATTTTCCTGAATCCAACCAACACAGCGAATTGATACCAAAGTTCTCCTTAGTTTTGCTGTTGGTATTTTGAAGCCTGTGGAAGACAATTCAGGTTGTTGACATCAACTATAAATATGAATAAAGGCAGGTATCTTAATTGTATGAAGAAGGAAAAGGAGGTTTTGGTATTGCACTCTGTTTTCAGTCTCTGCTGCATGTTGTTCTTCCCTTCCCATGGGACAGAGCCTCAAGGAGAGTTCAGTGGGAGCTCTTTGGTGGAAGTTATCACATGAATTGGGGCCACTGGTTGTCTCCTTTCTGGATGGTGAGCTTCCTTCTGGTCCGAGGGAATTTTTATATGCTGTTTTCAGACAATAGATTTATAATGGATTTTCCCTCAGTTCCTGCTTTAGACTCGTGATCTTTCTTCCCCCACCTGCACCCCTCCTCTTCCATCCCCCAAGACATCTTGGTAGAACTAGATGAAGATCATTCCTATTTTTATAAGTGTTTACATTTCCTAGATGATGATATAGGACATATGCCTGAAGGCAGAAGAATAAAGTCAGACAAAATGCTGACTAGTAACCCTCATGCTTATGCCTTTCCCCCAATACTATATTTTAAAATATATTTTTCAGAAATGCTGAAAGAGCTGCTTCTGACTTAAAATTTGGAGATAAATTTGCATTGTGCCAATACATTTTGTGTGTGAATTTAGAATATTTGGCAAGTACTCCATGTTGATGGAATATTTTGTGTCACCAGGAAACAAAAGTATCAGCTGTGTTCAAAATTGTAAAGAAATTGGGTTTTTTCCATTTACTGTCATCCTGTTAAAACCTTTCTTTAAGATCATGCTGCTGACAAAGACAGATTTGCATCTTTGTGTCTGTGAGCTGTTTTGATGAGAACTGTCTGACTCGACTTGCCTCCTGTATGTAAATTGATTTCAGCTGATTGCTTTGAATTTGAAAGAAATTTAATTTGAAAACTGCCCTGTTCCACTCCCTGAGGTGGTAGATGCTTCCCTACGTCATCTGCTAAGCAGTGCATAGTCAGCATATGTCTGTTCCTCTCCTATTTAAACTGTTTTCTCCAGAGAAAGAGAAATTCCCTTTAGACCAGACAGACATCTGCTGACTCTCTCCTATGAGCAAAGCAACTGAAAAGATATCTTTGCCGTGATTAAAAGAAATATGTCTGGAGGCTCTCAGTTTTTGTTCAATTAATCAAAGATTAAACACATGTGGACTCTCTAAACGGGGCTTCTTTGTGCTTCTATGCTATCAGAAATGATTGGAGAGGGGAGCTGGGCGTTAAGGCTGGCTAGACTGAAATTTAATTTTTACCTATACACACACTATAATTCAGTTCCAGAAGTTCATAATAAAGTGGGGGGAAACAAAGAAAAGGGATTTTTTAAAAAAAAATAATTTACAACTTAAAAGTGTTCCGGCTTAATGCAAAAAAAAAGGAAAAGGTGTCATATTTTTTCTAACACTTGATTTTTAAAGCAAAAAAAAAAAAAAGGCTTAGGCTTATGTGACTCGGCTACTTTATACATGGTTACCATTTTGGTTTCTCTAACCATTTCCAGATGCAAAGACATTCTTGGTTGCTTTTGTTCCTCAATTCCTGTTAGTAAATGCTTTCCTGGCAGAAACTGTTAGTGTTAAAAGCCTGGTATTCAGCTCAGTGCCTTATCCTTACTCAACAATTATACTACTGATAGACTACTTAGTAAAAACCTACAGGTTTTTCTCTGATGTAAGAAAATAAGAAAAATCACCTTAAAGTATACAAAATATGTAGACTAAAAATTCTGCGAGAGTAAGATGGCAATAATCAGGCAGATTCCTTGAATACCATGCTGTTCTTCAATTTTTCATCAGACACCAGCAAGTCTCTCTTGTAGACATCTTTATCTGAAGATAATTTGTTTGGCTCCAGTTTTATTAGTGGAATTAGTTCTTTGGTGTAGTCTGTGGTGAGGTTTTAAAACAGGAAAGGCTCCACTGATAATGTGACTTTACTGAGGTGGTTTTATTTTTTTAGATGGTGTCTCCTTCTCAATTGCTTTTTCTAAGAACTATGAATCTGGTTTATTAACAGGTCAAATTTTCCTCAAAATATATGAAAATTTACCTATGTACCACTTTCTGAATAAACATTAAATACAATGGAAAGGTCTGTCCTTTCATAAATGGGCATTAAGCAGTGTTTTTGGACTACTGGATGTGATAGCAAAGTTTCCTAAAAATGTAAGATGTATTAGACTCTTAGTAATAATTACTGAAGAAGCAGACAGTGAAGTGTTCAAAACTGTCATCATGAAATTAGCTAATAAAATATAATAAAAATCTCCTCAATATATAGCTTTTTCACTCTTAATGGGCTGAACCAATGCTTTGATATTAGTAAAAAGTGTAATGGAAGCCTTGTGAATTACTGCATTTTAACATGCTAACTGAAATAATTAGGGGTTTATATCCAAAATAGTCACAATATTTTCCAAAAATGAAAAATAACATCATAACAGTCAGCTCATTTTAGTAAATACTGACTATGTATAGAAGAAAGAGAATCAATGCATACTTCAGTTCTAGCACCTTGGTATTGTTTTGCGGTGTTTTCCTTTGCAGGAATACCCTGAAAAGTCCTCATTCCTCTATTTATAAGTAGGTTTTTCAAATCAAGTTCTTAAAATGTGCCTGTATTTGGGAAGGAAGGTGGCTGTTGCTCTTCTCTAGACAAAAAAACTGAGCCAGGAAGAAATTAAATCTTGATCTCAGATGGTCACAAGAATGTTTGTCTGCTCCGGAGAGATCAGGAACTCTCACTGTTCTATTTGTTCCTCACAAGACTTCTCTTCATTGCTTTGTTTTTAAAGCGCTGGTTGAAATGTTTCCTAGCTATTTTTAGCACTAATTGCAAATAACTTTGGAAACCCTTTGAAATGTTCCCAAAAATGATCCCTTTTGGGGTGGTGCTGGGATAAAAATTGAATTATCAACTTGTAATTTTCCATTTTCCCTGATTTATTCCTCTGGAGCCTGTATTGCTGGTTCCCTATGGTTATGGGCCTCCTCATTTTTTCTTTTTTTCCTTTCTTCATGCCAGCTGCTCATGGATCAGATGAATATGTCAAGATGATTGTATATTTAACCCTCTGTTGTCCAGAAAGAGAAGGCCAAAAAAGAGAAATGCTGATACTACGTAGGTACTGTACAAGGTGCTGGGAACAGGGAGACTTGTTTTCCTGTCTTCAATTCCCCTTGTTCCTGCTGGACTTAGGACTGCTCCTGCAGGAACAGATGAGTGTCACTGATCTTAATTTCGCCCATTCTCACAGAAAGCCTATAAAGTCAAATTCAGCCCCTTTGCTTTAATACAGAGAGAGTGCAAAGAAGAGGATTTTATGCCTAGACCAGGAACATCTGGACTAACTCTGCCCCAGCAGTGTGAGCTCCATTTGGAAAGATCGTAGGTCCCATGCAGGGATGATTCTGCCTGCCTCTCCTCACTTTGCAGGGCTTCTTGGGGCACCAGTTTACTCACCATCTTCGCTAACTCAGTTGATCTAGCAAAGCTACCCCTTAAAACCTTGTTACAAAAGGTGTGTGGGCTCGAGAGCCTGGTGTGGTTGTGGTCCAGTGAAGGAGCCAGCCTGCTGCAGCCCTGCCCCACATTAGATGCTCTCTGTACAGGAAGCTTGGGAAGGCAGGGGAATGCTGGAATGGTGAAACTTCCACTTTTATCCCGTCAGCCATCACCCACGCTCTTTTCTTCCTCCCACTCCCTGCTTCTCCTCGCTCCTTTTCTTTCTTTCTCGCTCTCCTGTGGGCTAAGCAAATTGTTTAGCATAGTACATGATGTGTAGTGTTGCTCTAGGCCATCGTGGGATCCAAGTAAAACCATCTTGCAGAGATGGGTTCAGCCTTCAGGCTGGCAATTAGTTTTCCCTGTTCTAGAGGGAGAATCGCAACTCATGCATATTTCTGCTCTATGCCATGGAATAAATGCAGAGCTTGGAAGTAAAAAGGAAAGAATATGGGAGCAGTAATTAGCAGTCACAGACCCTGGTTTTCCTCCTTCAGTATGCTGTCATCATTTAAACATTTTGTTACTCAGAAGAAGAAAATAAGCTTAATCTTTTCCTGACTTCAATTATGACAAAAAAGAAACGTGATTTAAACCAGTCTTCATAGAGGATTAGATGAGTGTGAGGAGAGAATAGCATTGTAAACTCCCGGTGAAAAACTGATTTACTTTTCTTTAAATTATCTGACTACTTTGTAGAAAGAGCGACCCTTTCCTCTAAACACACACGCAAACCCACTAGGTTAATAGGTAGAGGTGGAAAAAGTACGAGGACATAGTTTAAAATGGATTTACCCAGTAATCATCAGTCACAACTTGCAGGATTTGCATGTAAGACAAATAAGATAAACAAGATAAGAAAACAGATAAACAAGTTGTGGTAAAGTTAAGTCCACTCTCCATAGTTGAGCTGAATGGCCTGGCAAGTGTATGCTTGCATTAAAAGGCCACATCATATTTTATGTTCAGAAGTTTTGCATTATGGGACCATAGGCTTTAAGTTAGATAGCCGAAAAAGAGTTTTCCAAGGTATGCTGGGAAGTACAATTAGTGAGTTAAAGTACAGGTGAATAATTAGTGAGACCATTATTGGAATGCTGAGTCCACACACGTACACAGAAAAGGATGTGGGAAATTTGGAATAGGCTCAGAAAGTTGCAAAAATTCTTCCAAATTTGAAAAGCGTGGGATATATGAGACTTCTACTCAACCTAGTATAGTTTTATAAAAGCAAATATTAAATGGTAACCTGAGGCTACAAGTCAATGAATACTGTATAAAAGTTCCAATTAGTGCTGTAATTCCATGACTGTAGGTGCAGGACTGTGTCTCTAATAAGTCATATATATGCTTGCTACCCTGGCCACAGTTACAGCTTGAAGAAGGTCCAAACACCTTTGTGCCTATCAAGTAAATCTGTAGGTAAAACGTTGCTAATTCTCTTGTAATTTAGCCTTCATACTGCTCTGGGACCTTAAATCAGCACTGGAGTTTATTTCATTAATGCAATTTCTTCTTCAATTAAGAACACAATAAGGGAAAGATAAGAAATGATCAGACTTTTGTCTTCTGAGGTAACATTTGTGACTTGAAGAAATACATGGTTGTTCATAAAGTATGCAAATCAGTGAATCCAAGAGGAGCAGGAGAAGGGACTGCAGTTTTGGCTCCAGAAGCATAACTTGTCCGAAAACAGCAGTAGCTTTTAATATGCTTTTCTTTTGTGGGAAATGTAGATTCTTTGGGTCATATCTTACTGAAATTAATAGATGTGCATTTTTAAGTTTTTTGTTTTGCTTTTTACACATTTATTTGAAGTATTCCTGTATTGAAGTGAACTGATAATAGGCAAGACTATAGGATGAGGCTCTGTGTGGAATCTCTAATGTGGAGAGCAGAAAGTTTGAATTGGTCTGTGGTCTACATCCAAAGACATTAACTATTCACCAGGCTTTAGTTACTGTCTCTGTCTGTAATTCATCTTGATGGCATCTTGTAAAGCCATAGACCACCGAAAGAGCAGGAAGCAGTTGAAAGTAGCTGGTTATGCACTAGTCTTGCTCAGCAGATTTTGTTTAAAAGTGTCTTGATGTGCACTCAGTACACAGCAGATATTGTTTTGTTATCCCTCAGCCTGTGGGCACTCAGCTGTGTCACGTCTGCCAGCTGGGATTGTGTAAGAAAATGAAGCCCCCTGCCCAGTGGCAGAAGGTGCCAGGTCCTCAGGGCTCCATCTCTCCTCCCTTTCCTCCCCTTCTCCCACCTTCTTCTGGGGGCTCTTAAACGTGTATCTGTTTTCGGATAATGCTGTTTGTACTTGTGCTTTCAGTCCTTAATGAGCCAGCATTTGTCTTCTCCAGTGGATCTCAGGTTTTTGGTACTTGTCAGCCCTGCAGCCACAGGGGCTTAACCTGGGACAAGGTATCCTGGGGCAGGTGATGCCATGGGAGTGTTCGGGGAGGGATGGAAGGCCAGGCATCTCACAGGGTTGGCTTGGAAAGGTGGCTGTGCCACTGGCCTGGAAATGGGATCATTGCGCACAAGAAATCAAGAAAGGTTCTTTTAATGGGTCTGTCCAAGCTGGGCAGAATTATTTGCATCTGTTACTTTCAAGGATTTATATTTTTCGAAACTGTTGATGGCCCTGTTGGAATTTGGTGGCTTCTTCCCCTGTGAACACAAACAGGGGATTGTTCCCCACGGTATGTGGTGTTGGCCCTAAGTTCAGCCATTGTGTTGTGGCCGAGACCTGAATCACGGACCTTTATTCCTGGCTTTAATTATTTGGGTTTCTGTCCTTCTCTTTAAATGATTTGGAGAGCTAATAATTACTTCCCTTGAAGGGTATTGCTTTGGCTAAGATGATCTATTGAGATAGATGGCTTAGTGTGTCTAATGCCTGATGATTATTTGTATCTGATTGTTCCCACTGTTGAAGTTTTGGAGATTCATCTGGTTGATGAGTAGAAATTGAATCTGAAATCCATATGCATAGTGGGAGTAATCACAGGTAGGCTTCTCTGTAAATATAGCAGAGTGTCAAACTTTGGAACATATGGGCTTGCTTTTTTTAATTGCGAGGAAAACAATTGCATGGAACATTAAGGTGTGTCAGTGTTCATACAGATTCAATTGTTTGAACTGATAAACATTTTAAGTTTATATAGTATACCCTACATTTCTTCTGATCTTCTAAAGAAGAAGCTGTTACATACTAGCATTTTGCTCCTGTTTTGTTTGTTTAATTAAACATACATGTATGCATTATATGGGTTTTGTGCATATCTCACTTGAAGTAAAAATTCTGCACAAAATTATTTAGGCATCTTGTTCAAAACTCTCTTAATTTAACACAGAAACTCTACCTTAAAAATAAAAAAAAAGTATTTTCAATTACTGCATGCAATAAAGGTCTTTTATGAGCCTGTGCATTTTATTTTTGTATCTTAGATTTACTGTATCATCTATAAAAGAAGTAATATGGCCACTATAAAAAGTTATGGCAGGCTTTGCAGCTATAGTTTTTAAGGCAGTGATTGGAAAATGGCACTGATTTCACCTTCTTGAGGAAGTTCAAGGTGTGCTTGGAATTGAGAGACCTTCCAGAAGAATTGGGAAGGAGTAGCACTATCCTAGGGCTAACTGGAGGGAGAGAAGGACTCTTTATGGAAGAGGATTTTATCCAAAATATGTTGGAAAGTACTGTCTGAAAGCCCTCACCCTTTTTATGGGTCGAAATAATGCTGGCAGATGTTCCTTGTTACAGTGGGTTGAAAGTAGGCTTTTGCTGATGGGAAGGTAATTGTTTCTTTGTGACAGCAATACAATATAAGGTAGGATGGTATGGTTCTTGGGGTTTTCTTTGTAATGTTGTGAACTTTTTCCCTAAATACTGTTCAGGATGCAATTTCAGTGATGATTGTTAAGATGGTCAAATTACACAAATGCTTTCTGAGCATGCTTTGCCATTTTCTCTGGAAAAATAGTGATAATTTTGAGATAATTCATAATAAAAGGTTCCTAGGTTTTTACTCTTTCTCTTGCAGCTTTGTTCTGGGGTAGGGATTAGTAGTGGTGTGAAATAAGACTTGTTAGCCAATAAATGTCTCTCACAGACATGCTGTGTATGTCCTGGGGAAAGCTGGCTTTACAGGGTGATTGTGGGCACCTGAACTTGTTCATTAGTGGAGCAGAGGCCAAATCCCTGCAATTCTGCACTGAGGGTTTGTAATGCATAGGACAACATTGGAGAGAGTGTAATCTGAAGTCTCCCTTGGCTGCTATTTAACCATAGAAGTTATGAAAATTTTAAGGTGTAAGGAATGCTGCTGTTCAAAACACTTGGATTCTGGTTCAGGATGGAGTAAAAGAAGGCTGTAGTTGTGGACAAAACTGATTTGTGTGCAGTCTTTTGGTGGCACAGATGTGCGTTTCTCTTAGTGAGTGGAGACAGTGTTCATTTTGAATCCAATAACTTTTCATTTACATTGTGATAGGCAGGAAACAGAAATAGCCTGGATTTTTTTTCCCTCTTTAGTTAATAGGAAACTCTGGTGTGAAAGATCTTAATTTATTCTAACGATGAGGAGAATATTTGCGTTTTATCCATGGAATCCTGTTCTAGTTTCTACTTCAGCCTTGAGCATGCTTACAGTAAAGGAGTTGTTAATGTCTACTACTACTATTTTATCATTTGAAGACCTGGCTATCTTGAGAAACTCGTGTGTCCTTAAAGTCACTTTAATTTGCTATTTTTCTTTCTTTGCATATTTTTCTTCCCCAAACTGGGATTTATCTCTACATGAAGTGATCTATATTAAATTAGTTTGTGTAAATAGACCACTAAAAAGGCTACAAACTCCATCTTGGTTTGATATATGTGCAAAGGAAAAATAAATGAACCGAGAAAGAAGGCTGTGTCTACACCAAAGCTCAATCAAACTGCTGCACATTCATAGCATATATCATTAGGATAATACTAATTGCAGAGGCACTATTATATCAAATCTCTGGGCTGTGTTACTCTGTGTGGGCTGTAAGCACATCTATTATGTGTTATGTTGACAGACAGTTTCCTGGAGCAGCAGATATACCCGCTGGAAGGCCATTGCTTGGTTACTTATCTTGCTTACTTGACTTCATCAACCTCAGTGTAACTTCTGCTAGCATCAGTCAGCATTTAACAAGCTAAGCAATGGAGATATTTTTCATTTTAGATGGTTAGCAAACCATCCCAGATGCTTTTCCAGTCTATGTTTTCAGAGGGGTCGGCACTGGCCTGGTCTTTGGTTTGTGCACCATTAGTACAAATGTCGATTCCTGTAAATAAATTCATACCCCTGATATTTACAGTACCTATTTTTGAAGTGCTGTTTTTCCCTCTTTGAAGAAGAATTATGTCTGTTTGCGACCTTAACATGCAGGATGGCAAACATTTGCACTTATGAATGTACAGCAGAAATTATTGTATTGAAAACCTTGGATGTCTTTTTAAGATTTTGCTAGAAAGCAAACAATAGCATGCAATAATTTCCAGTTGTCCTTGAAAAGTGATTAATTCATCAATGTGTTTAGAAAAAGGATAAAATATGCATTGGAGTGTATTACTACCGATTTAGAAAGTAACATGGGTTGAGTTTTTAGGACTGACTGTATCTTGTCTTCAGGTTTTATAGTGGACAGAACTTCAAGGGCGGAACTGGTCTAAAAGGTACAAAAATGGTCTTTAAAGGAGTTATGGCAAAGAGTACTTAGGCCAGGACTCGAGTCATTGTGCTTTTGGCTGTGAACTAGTAGAGCTTTTCTGCCCTGGTCTCAGTAGAATATGCACCTAAAGAGACCTATGGTCATATAGAAATACCTTGGTATGGGAGCTGTATACAACAAAGGCAGCACTTTACTGACTACTTTGAGGAAGAAGTGCCTACTGAGTTTGTAATGACAAGTGTTTGAGGCAGGTTAACCATTCTGCTCATGCAGCTTTTCTGAGATTTGCAGTTGACATCATAATGTTGCTTATTGTAGGATTTAAAAAAAAAATAGGTAAAATATTTTCAGTGGCTTTTCAGGTTTCATTCCAAGTAAAATCTTTTCAGAAGTTCATGGAGGTAGCACCTAAGTTTCAGAATTAAAGAATAAGGGGTGTTTATAAAAATCAAGAAATGTGCTACTTTCCTGTAGAAAATTTTCAAACTTCCTTTTGATATTTTCTTTGCAAAAAAATGCCAAAATGTTATTTGATTACACACACTCATGATAAAAAAGAAAATTTATCCCTACTTTTAAGTGTTCTAATTGTCCTTTAAATTAAAGCCCTGCAAAATTTAGATTTGAATTGTAACCCCCTGGAGTGTTGACAGAGCAAATTTCTAGAAATCATGCATTTTAATATTGTTTTACATTCTTGTAATCTTGGTGCTTGCAAATTGAAAGGTAAATGAATAAGTCTCTTGGACTACAAAGATAAGCGCTGGTGGCAGCCTTTATTTCCTCACTGTAAAGACACTGAAACATATTAAAATACACAAAACTTCTTGTAAGTGAAATTATGTTGATACTACATATTAGGGTCCTAAACTTGAAAGATCCAGTGAAGTTTTACATAAATTTCTTCAAGATGTGGTGACATTTTAGGGCTTATGAGTTTGAGCAGGGATTTCAAGCTAAGAAACAGAAGTGTTGTTGGTATTTGAAAGTACCTCGTTTCTATTAATTTGCAATAACTAATTTCCTGCTTCATTTTAGATAAAGATGAACTTAAAGAGAGGAAAAAAAAACCCTGCAAGACCTAACTAATGTTTTCAGAAGGAAAGAACTGTCTTTTTTGGCAGGAATTCTTCCTTGATGAAGCCATTTTAGACTTTGAATACAAAGATACTCCACGAGGTCATGTCAGTTTTTTGTACACAGCCTGCAACGTGCTGGTCCCTTTTAAAACACATTGACCCTACAATAAAAATGAAATTAATCATAAATTTAGAGAGCATTTTAGCTTTGTTTGTTTTATATTTGAAATAAGCGAATGCTCTCACTGAGGCCTTTTACGGAGGTTGGTTGTATGAAAACTAGAGAAGGTGATTTATGTGAGTTTGTATGAAGTGGCCTTGCCGTTTATAATAAAGCTTTCAAACATCATTGAGTATTCTGTTTTCCACTGTGCCATGAAGGTCTTTTGCAGCAAGGCTCATTTATTAAGGATAGTAGTTGAATTATTTAAGTTTTAGCAGAAAGTAAACCTAGAAGTACTTTACTAATATTAGGATTTAAAGATGTACATTTAGTGGCCTCAGAGTCCCTGTGGTTGAAAGGTTTCTCTGCAGAATGTGTAGTCCAACTCCTCCTTGTCAAAGGCTGTCAGCTTTTAGTCATATGGAAGGAGTTCAAAACGATGTCAATGCCAAACTGTGCCTGAGTTTATAAGGGAAAGTAATAGATTTCAGGTTGTCATAAATCTGATGCAATAAAGCAACTCTCTCAGCTGGTCCTCATAGCTTACTTCACTACTTTTTTTTTCCCTAGGAAAAGCAAGAGATGCACTGTGGAAAGCCAGTGTTGATTCAGCACAGGTCATTTTAAAGTTGTACTCTCTCAGACTTTTCTTGGTGCATTTATTTTTGGGCACACAGTTGTGTGAGAGAAAATGAAAATTCTGGGAGATGCAATGAGAGATTGTATTTTCTATTGAATAGAATTCTTTAAGAATGCGTTCATTTTTTGTTCAAAACCTTTAATGATTATTTCAAAGAGATAAAACAGAGGAAAGTATAAACTAATTATGAATATATTTTTGTTCTGATAATGTTACACTGGGCAACAGGGAAAAACACTTAATTTCCTATATAAAGTTTCACAAAAATATGATTTATAGTCTTTCCTGCAGTTTCAACAGTCACGTATTACAAGGAGAAAAATATTCTACTTTATTCTGGTTATACCATCTTTAGCTGGCTTACTTGTATTTATTGTTTTCATATAATGATACCTGATGTAACTGTTAATTCTCATCTGTAAGAAAATTCTTCACTGTAAAAGTATAAATTATTCTGTGGCTAACTTTCTTGTAACACATTAATTTTGGCTTGGGTTTTGTTTGTTTTTTTTTTTCCCTAGAATAGTATTGATAAGTATGTCAAGAGAACCCCAGAATTTATCAGCGAAGATACTGAGCATGTCAGGAAGGCATTAAGAAAACTTGCTTGGTGTTTAATACTGACCATGGAATGAAATCCAGCATTCACAGGATGCAAAGGAGCTTACAGCCTAGCCTAGGAGTGAACTTGAAGAGGGTGGGGAGAGTTGAATAAGATGCAGGGGGTAGATGTGTTGTACTTACTGGAAGTGCTGCCATAGATACTTGCCCAGGCACAAGTAACAAGTTCCAGTCTTCGGATATTGAACTTTGGCTTTGCCCTTTAACTTCTCCCCATGGGTTTGCAGGCTGACCTGAGTCACAGACATCACCCAAAGCTTGGGCTGGGGTTCTGGGATTTTCCAGTTCTGGTGCAGACCAAACCACCCTCCTGTTGCCAGCCTTGTGGTGCCTTGCCCGACCCTCCTGGTGTGTGGCAGGATCAGCAATTCTTTGTTCAGTTTCACAAGGGAAATGGAGTCCCATGGCCATGTAGTTCACTAAGCACATGGACATTGTCCTGTGTAAGAGTAAATGAGAGCAGATGATAATATGAATTATTTTGTCTTCATCTGAAATAAATAATCTGACTATAGTTTGGAAAGTTTTATGTGAAATTGCTCAGCCTGGATGTCCGTGCACTTTGTTAAGGCTGAAGAGAAAACCTAGCAGTAAGGCAGTGGATTAAGATGCCTGCTGCTCAATCAAAACACAGACTCAAATCTAGTGTAATCTATGTAGTACTTGTAAAATATGAGGTAGTTAAATATTTGAGAGATTATATAGGCTCAAAAAAGAGGCACAGCAGACACAGATTGTTCCTTTTGAGATGCTCACTCTTTCTTCCCAAGTCTTCTCAAAGGGGAAAAAAAAAATTGGAACAAAGAGAGGTTTCTTACATGTATAAATGAACAGCAAGCACAGGCTCTTTTGAGTGCACCGAAATTCCAGTACTGTGGAGTTTGCTTCTCTAGATTGCAGCTGCTGGAGTATTAGACTGAGTTATCCCAGTCAGACAATGGCCATTGTTACTGTGTGGCTCAGAGAGTGGGGATAACCTCACCCCTTTCCTCTGTGCCTGCAGCCCCACAGAGGTGGCGAGTTGGCTGGGTGTGACATTGACCCTTTTCTGTCAGGTTAGGTCAGATGTGCTCTGATGGCTACTGTTTAGCCAAGTAAAGAGGTTTTGGTCCCAGCTGTTTGCTCCCTACCATTATTGCACCCCTGCATGTGGAGCCTCTGTCAGGGCAGCCTGTGTTGAGAAAACCTGATTTGAATTCTGCTATTTAAACTGTACAGAATTGTTTTGACACAACTTGGTTAGGGAAAGGCTGTGTGCTAGCTGCTACTTGGCCTGCATTTAGGGTAACTTATTTAAACAGATACTTATCAGAGAGGACAGTTTCTGGTCAAGAATGCACAGACCAAGGTGTCTCATCTTGTTGTCAGAGTCCCCTGGCATATTGCTGCCAGACTGTAACTCTGTATTTGGTAAAGGTATGAAAAAGTCATGTTCCCCCAGATTCTGTTGTCTTTTGGTCACTTCTATCTTCCTATACAGTTTGTGTCTAAGTGCTCTTTCTTGTTTGACTAACCTAATGATCAACTGAATTTGCAGAATTCCACCTATTGATGTTCCTTATTTTCACCTGGCATATTAACCCTAAGTAATCTGGTATCTGGTAGGAACTGATGTTTCTGGCCTGGTGAAACCAAACCAGTGTTTGGTTACTGGAAACAAAAGTCTAATCAAACTAAAGCAATGGAATTTTGACTGCATGAAAGATTCATTCTTTCAGAGTGCCTAAACTAAAAAGAATTTGTCAGTTCATTAGGCCATGCTCTGGAAAGAGAGTTTGCTTGAACTGGTGTTAATTTTTAATTTTTTTCTGACAATTTGCAATAATCCAGGACTGATTGCTGAGTGCAATTAAGTATTATAACCATTTTTCAACAAGCTTTTGCGGTTAGACTTACAAAAGGTGCTATTTGAAGTTGAAGCAGGGCTGTACCTTTGGCACTGCAGTGTTATCTCTGGCACAGGGGGCAGGAGCACAGGCAGGGTGACAGGCTGAGAGGTGAAATGAGCAGTTGTCCAGGCTTAGAGCCTGATAGCCACATGATTAAGTTGTGTATATGATCCCTTTTACACACAGTTGAATAGGCTCGGAGCAAACATATGGTAATTAAGTTACATAATTCTGCATATACCTGGACACAGAATAAAAATGAATAATGTATCTGAAGCTCATGTTTGAAAGCTATTTCAGTAGATTTACAAGTTTTATTTTAAAACTTAATCTAAGTGTTGTATATTTAACTTACGAGAAGGGACCAAGGTGAATTTATTTATATTTAAAGAAACACGTCTTCAGAGCATTTGAAGCTTTATTACAGACAAAATGTGAATCCCAGTTGCTCTGTAGATCAGCACAAAGAAAAGCTTTGACTTGCTTCAGCTGAGGGTAAAATAAATTTTGCAAACTTCAATGAAGTGGAAGGTAATGAAATGACTAGATATTTTAAGGCAATTCGTCAACAAGTTGTGCTGCTCTTGCATCGTGTTTTAAAACTAAAAGTTCCCTTGGTTTAATTTTATGAATTTTTTTTGTTTTCTGGCCTATGAATTTCTAACAAGAACTCATATGTCACAGTTAAAAATCAGGTTGTTCTGTGCATTTGCAATTTCTAGGTGGGAAGGTTTTGTTTGGGGGTTTCTTTGTGTTTGCTCAGCAGCTTAATACCAAGTGCATGCCGACAAGGAAGGCATTGAAATATATATTATGAGTAAACATGTGGTGAAATTTTATTGTTTGAAAAATTGAGTGAAGAGACTAGTGGTGGATTTTTGATGCACATAGGGTTTTTTTTAGAAAAAACATGGGGATGAATACAGTGTTAAGTTTCTCCTCAAGCATCACAAATTTATCACCTGACCTAATGAAGTGAGTTGTAGGAGTGAATGACCAGAGCTATCACAGGAAATCTGTGATCCTTTGCTTTGTGTGAATCTTTCATGTCTCTAGGTCTTTATTTTTTTTCTAAAACTGAAAGAAACATAAGTGAATACTTGATTCTGGGTCAAAACCGCAGTGCATTGTCTCAGAGCCCTGCAATAACTAGCAGCTTAGACCATGATGCAAGAGCATTGTACAAAATAATTATTTCAACATTTTTCGCAAACATTTGTTCAAACAAACATCTGAACAGCTGCTGGGGCAAAGTATTCATGGGGATTGAGCAAGGCTGGAGAGCTCTGCAAATCTCTGAAGTTCCAGAGGCACTCAGACCTTGAGGTCCTTCATCCCACTGTTGATGTATTCCTGCCTCCTAGTCAGACATCCTTGCCGTTCCTTCCAAATAATGCAGCTTTTAGCCACTAACATCTGGCTGACAGACAGCAGGCAGCTGTATTCCATGCCAGCGATTCTCAAGTGTGTTTTGTCTTTGAGGGGTTTTTTTTTGGTTTGTTTGGCTTGTTTGGTTTGGTTTTGGTGGTTTTTTTTTTTTTTTGTGTTTTTTTTCTTGTTGTCTTCAACACAGAGAATGGCTGAAAGAGAATAAAAAGAAGAGCCAGAATACTCTAATAAAATTTGTAGCTCCTATGGGATCTGGGTTGAGTCTGCTTTTTTTTGGCAGAGCTGCGGTTGTGAAGGTGGCATTACACTGTAGATGATTCTTTTTATTCTTATTTTCTTTATAAACTCATATTGTGTTATAAAATTAATGCCATAAGAGTTCAGAATCACAATTCAAGCATAAAACCACTCCGTTAACTTACAAGAATCAAGTGTCCAATTGTTGCTGAGATTCTAGTTATTTGCTCTTTAAAGGAAGAAAAAAAAAGTGCCATTTATGTATTTGTGTCATAAATGCCATGTTCTACTGCCATTGTCAAACTTACTGGAACATTATTTTTTTCCCCTACTTGTATAGAATGTGTTTTTCCCCCTTGTTTTGAAATCTACAGCAGTGCTTATGATTTTGTAACACTGTTTTGTGTGTTGCTTAAAAGGTAGGCAGGATTTCTCACAGTAAATAAAACAAAGCTCTCTTGTGGGACTGTGACTTAAAGCAATTCTTCCATAAAATATTTTTAAAATTTTGATGTTTTTTAAATTCTTTTTCTCTCTTTGTGCATGTAGGCACGTGTGCATATGTGTTTGCTTTCCATTGTTTGCCTAAAGTAGTGATGCAAGCGTAGCACTCTGTAGATTAAGGCTTCAGGGAGCTAAAGGAAGCGTGAAGTTCAGCCTCTACCTAAACATCACCACTGGGCTAATCTACAATTTAGACTGATCCATCACGAATATTTACAAGTAGGCAGAGTGCAGTTCAAAATTAAACAGCATATGGGTACAGTTATCCCTGTTAAAATGGCCAACGTGCCTTGTATTGTGTATGGAAGATAACAGGGACAGGTGGTAATCCGTCTTCTCTGAGCAGAGACAGCTGGTATTTTCCTTGGGCTGCAGTGGCGCTTTTCTGTATGGTCTCACCTACCAGCTGATATCTTGCTTGTTAGAACAATACCAAGTATATATTAACCCTGTTATCTTTTCATATGTGATGTCCAAAGGGGGAAATATCAGAGTGCCTGTGCATGAGCTTGGTATTTTAATATTTCTAGTAATATAGTTGCATGCAGCTTGTCTTACTTTCCTCTTTACATGCAGTGCTGTGATGATATTTATCAAGAGATAGTAAATAAAAATCATAAGTTTATAATTTATATAGGCTTTTTGTTTTCAATGTCTGATAAAATTGCACACTGAAGGAGTGCTTGAGAATGAACCCTGTTTCATTTAATTGAGGGGAATCTGAAAGGTCATATAGAAAAGAAATAAGGTTGTTTTGTAACTTCACTTTTTACTTACTTCACTAATTTACTTCCAGCCATATTGCTTAATATTAAGGTACGTGTAACTTCTTTTCGAACACACTAATTTGGTTCCCACCTTGAGTATGATGATGCTTTTATTTTTTCTTTCTATAGAGAACAAATACTGATTACTCACTGTTGGGTTTTTTGTCTTAAATATTTAGTAATTGTCTAGGATGTGGGGTAACCAGGTACTGGCACTCCATGAAAGGCAGCAGGCACCGCTTCTGTGGGCTCAGCCCCTGCTTCTGAGCCCTGCCAAATTCACACATGTGGCTGTGCTCAGCTAATTGATAAAATTAATCAGCTCTTAGATTATTCCATCCCAGCCGGTGTTGTGGTTGGAGCCCCAGCTGAGCCCTGAGCTGCTGCAGGGGACAGCAGTGCCTCGGGACACAGCGTGGATGGGTCAGGAGTGGGGAGGAAGGTCTGGGAATTGTCATCACAGAAATGGTCTTTAAAGCTGTGTCTGTGAGTTCAGCTTGGAGGAAAAAACCCACCCTAGATCTACCTGGACAGTAAAAGGGTTCTGTCCAGAAGAGAAGCATGAGCTTTGTGCAGTGTAGTCTGGGGAGTCTTGGCAGAGTGTTTGTCAAGGCTTGAATTTCCTATGAAGATTAGACAGATAAAACCAAAATTTTTTCATAAATTCCAGTGAATTGCCTTTAGAACCAGAAAATTTCATATTAATCAAGAAAATCTGAAGTCTTCATTAGCTGTCAAATGTAGTACCTTGCAAAAGACTTGAAAAAGGTGTTTTCGTGGCTTCCCTAGAATGAAATAATTACCTGGAGAGTCTGTAATGGAGGAGATGAAGTTGCTTCATAAAGTCAACAAAGTTTGCCAGCATTTTGCCTGATTAATTGTCATTTGGTAAACTTTTCAATTTTCTTTTAAGTTAAAGGCAGACTAAACATCAAATAAAAGAACTGTTGAAATTAACCTTCATTATAAAAAAACACTGTAGAGTTGGTTTTCTTCTAAACAAGTTGTTAGAAAATGTCAACATTATTTTCAAGTTTAGATATGGATATCTGATTTTTCAAGTTAACCTTTTAAAGATATTACAAAAGGCAGATTTATATTTTTATTTATATAAATCCTTAATATGAATGAGCCTGGAATGAAAAGGATATAAATTAAAAAATGTTATTTGACTAAATAAGCAAAAATATGGGGTTTGTGGAGGGCTTTTTTTAATATTCATGTCACCAAAGAGAGATTTTTTGTGTTTCAAACCTTCTCAAATTAAAGTTCCAGCACAGAGGACTGTTTAGGACTGTTTTATAGGATTATTTTTCAGATTGCTAGTTGTTTGAAACGTAAGTTTTGTTGCATGTGCATATTTAGGCCGCACGTGGCCACCCAGGGGGGCATGAGCAGAACTTTGAAGATCTTCCATTCTAATGGATTTCACTTGATTTTAATTGGTTCCAGCTAGTTAATTATATGTGCCCTTGGAGAATGCCTTTTTCCCCCCCCCGTCTGATTACTGCTCACAGATCCACATTTAGCAGGTATTTCCTAAGCAGAAAAATGCCTGCCCATGTGTTTTTTCACCCATACAGTGGTGACCAACAGCAAGGATGCAAATCCACCTTTTTCTTTTCTAAAAGTTAAATGAGAAACATCTTTTCTGCCTGTGCTCCCAGGATAAACTCTGATTGATTTTAATGTGCAAAATTTTATGAGCCAATGCACTTAGATAATGTTCAGTGCTGCTGAAAAGCTGGGGTTTGGCCTTAAAAGGGAGAGTATAATGAAAGCAGTGGTTCATGATTTAGCCTTTTATGCTTTCTTACTTGCAGAAAGTCAAGCTTGAAATTTTTCTAATGAAGCGCAGCAAACTAGTAAAATTAATAAAAAAAGATATACAATTTTAGGGACTCCAGATCTGTCAGCTCTGGTGTGAGGAGTTAAAATACATTAGAATTGGAAAATCTCTGAAGTTGGCTTGATGTATTACTTTATTTTTTCTCCTCTGATTTGAAATGTGTCTGGTTTTGTTTATGTCTTGTTTTCATTTTTCATTTAAACTAGCAGCCTTCATAAGAAGCCTGAGCTTTGGGCCATTGTAGCTTAATTTTCTTTATGTAAAATTCACTGCACCTCACAATTCAAGTGGCACAAAAATTTTAAATTGAAAGAAGATATAGAAATCTGCAGTCTGACATTCTGGGCAGGCTCGCTGAAAGCAAGCAGAGTAAATGTGAAATTTATTTTGAGTTGGTCGTGTGTTTAACTGGTTTTATTTAATTGTTATTATTTATTTTAAAATGCATAAACAAAATAAACGTCATTGACCCTATTCGTTACGAGTCCAGATGACTAAGGAGATGGTCCCTGAGGATGTGACCAAGTATGGAGAGAACTTTGACTACTGAGTTACTGAATGTAAAGAAAGTGCGGTTTAGAATATTGCTAGATTTGGAAAGCTCCTTTTTCCTTGTAAATGATGAATCTTTAGCACCTAAATCCAGAGAGTTATGGTTTATGAATTCAGTGATGAAAAATGTGCCTAAGTCTCTAAAAGAACGAAATTTCATGTGCTCCCTGGGCAGCATTTACTAGTTTCAGCAACATTCTTCTGCTATGAACGTTTTGGTGAATAGATAGTCCAGATTCATGAAAGGACATCAATGTTTAAAGGAAGTTATATGCAGAATTTATGTCCAGAGTCCAGGAGTGCAATTATCAAAACATTTTGCTGTGAATCCAGTTCTGAACTACCTTCTTTTCTTCTGCTGTAAAATGGGAACTAAAGCACATAGCAGTAAAGTCCAGTGTGGAATTCAGGCTCTTGAAAAATAAGGAGTCCTTCTGTAAATCATATACTTAATTTTATAGGAGTGAAATGACTGTAGGGTAATACTTCTCTTCTGAATGATTTAGCTCTTATTCTGTCTGGGCATGAAAGAGGTCAAAATAAATAAAATTTGAGATTTGCCTGCAGTAGAACAAAGCTATAGACTATCCCCATAAGTTGTATACATTGACTCATCATCTGTGATACCTGACAAGTCATTAAGGCTTTCATGAGATGTCTGCATCAGAGAAATGAAGCCACAGTCACTGACAAGCTTTATGCTTCTCCTACCCATAACGAGTTACTTAATGTATTCCATTTTAATTGTTATCTTGGAGTCAATCGTGATCTCAGACTACAGCTACTGGCAGGAATCATCAGTTATGTGCACGGTGTTCTGCAAAATTGCAAATTCACCATACATCTCCTCAGTGGCAGCAGTGTTTAGCAGCTCATTAGCTTTTGGGCTGTACCTTCTGGTCAATAGGTACTGGGAGAGACGGACAGCCTTGTTGATTTGCAGACATCTATTAGTCAAGATGAGCACAGCAGTACAACTGAAAGGAAACACAATAGAATAGCATTTAGAGTAGGCTTCCATTAGCTGGAAGATTAAAAAGATAATTAAAATGGGATTAAAAAAGAAATAAAGTTGATTTTTCTGCTTAGTACTCTTGCTCAGAAAATACCCTTTGCTGTCAAGTTTGATGGTTTTGATTATAAATTTTAAAATGGTCCATTTTGTCAATTTATATTTGAGCAAAAGTAAACATACCAGCTAGAAGCTGTGCTGCATTTTTCTGTCTGAATGGTGGAGTACTGGAAGAGAAGCATAATAATCAGAAAAAGGTGCCTTGTGTAATATACTGGAGGTACCAATATGTTGTCCCTGGTTACGGTTTCAGAGGTTTTGTTCAGATTTGATGACTTACTATGACTTTGAAGAAGGTGGATTGAAATGGAATTTATAGTACTGAAAAACGACTGTAGATGTTTTTCAGTATTGAACAGCTGAATGACTGAGAATAGGCTTTGATAATTCAGACAAATAGTAGGATCAGCAGGAGTTACTACTGGGAAACAACTGGAAAGTGGAGGTCAGGTTGGAGTATTATCACTAAAGAGGTGGGAAACTTGTGTCAGTTCAGAAGAATTTAAGCCTGGAGGCTTGAGAGAATCTTAGCCATGTCTGTAGGTACCTGTTGGAAAGGAGCAATGAAGAGGAAGCCAATCTCTTCTCAGTAGTGCCCAGTGACAGGAGAAGATACCATGGGCAAAACCTAAACCACACAAAATTCCATCGGAACAGAAAAAACCCTCAAACTTTTACTGCAAGGGTGAAACAGGTTGCCTGGAGGTTGGAAGTCTCTGTGCTTGGGATTGCTCAAAACGTGACTGGACATAGTTGATCAGAGCAACCCATTGTAGCTGACCATGCTTGAGCAGGAAGGTTGGACTGGGAGATTTCAAGAGGTCTCTTCCATCTTCAATGACTATTAACATTGTGGTGCTGTTTACAGAATGTCACGTGGTTAGGAGAAAAGGAAACCCACAAAACTCATTTTGAAAAAGAAAAGGGCAATTATGCTGCCTGGTATTTTTCTTGACATACCAGTTATTCTGTTAGAAGTTACAAAATATGATGAATCTCTCATGGGATCATTGAATAGTTCTGTGTCAGGTACAAGCGTGTTATCTTTAAAGTTCTCTTCCAATGTTCTTTTTACACATAAGGATTTCTTTTTGATTTCTGTAACACACCTTTTTATCCTAGCTCATTCTTTCCCCTTTGCCTCTTAATTTTATTGTGCTTTGGTCACTGTATTAAGTAGCTCATCATTAATGATGGATTTGTGCTTGAGACCAAATTGACAGTTGTTTTTTTCACATTTTTTAGAATACCACTCTTGTTTTCAGGATTCTGAGCCTAGTGTCAACTGTGCTTGACTCTTTGTAAAAGGATTTCTCTTCATTTGGCTAAACAGTTGTTGCAGTGTATTATATATCCAACTTAGAAAGGATGAACTTAAAATGTCTGTCTTGTTTTCTGTGTTTCTGTAAAACCCAGAAGCCATCTAGTCCTATTTCATTACCCCAAAGCCTGTCCAGTCATACATATACCCTTATTAATGGATAGTTGTCTGACCTGTTTTTTATAGACCTACATTTTGATAAATGTATTTGTAGTTTGTAAACTTTCCAGACTGTCAGTAATGTGTTACAAGTCTTTACTTTTGCTGGAACATCATGGGAAGCTCTGATCAAATGGATCAAAAGGAACTACAGAATGTTTAATATAAATGCTGGATAATCTTTTTTTGTGATGATATTTTTTACCGCTAAAAATGCGGTGAATAGACCATTATGTAAAAGGAGACACTCTCCCTCTAACTCCTTGATTTTACATTGCTCCTTTTGGCTGGGTATTCATTGGGCATTTCCAAAAGAGATTAATAAAGCTTCAATAGCTGCATTTATTTATAGGCAAGTTATATATTCTTTTGTCCTATTCAATTTGTTCATTTTAGGTAAGAAGTTGCACTCTAGCCATTGTGCCTGATTGATTGCTTTGAGGCCTGTGTGAAATGAATAAGTGAATATTCACTGATTTCTGGTGCCCAGGTGTTAAAGTTGTGCATTGAGTGCCATAGTAATTTGCATTAATTGGCAAGCTCTCATCAGTGAAACGCCAAATATTTAAGCAATAATTCTGCAAAATGTCTAAGCTCATTCTTCTGTCACTTGAAAGTTGAAAAGTTTTAAGCATATGAAACTTCCTAAGAAGTCAGTATCCAAGTCTTTTGTGCAGCAGAATCAAATTGCTAAATGAAATCATGAATACTAGCACTGAACCATTTTGCTGAGAAATTCCTCCTTTACAATTATGGTTTAGATTGATTTCATTTTTAATTGCACATAAAAAACCAAATCTTGTTCTTTACTGGCCTTCTTCCGTCTCAGCTATGGATAAATAAGAAACATAAGATTTCATTCAAATTTAATACAAAAGTAGTTTTCAGTGATTGTATTCATGTAGTGTACTCAGTGATAGTCATCAGCAAGTCTGATATGCTTTTAAAAATAAGTTGTAGCTTTTCATGATAATATCAATGACATTGTGTGAAGTGCAATAAAATCTTGGAACTCTTGATTTAAAAATGTTATTAGGAAATTATCTCAGTGACTGCCACAGCATATCAAGCTGCTTCTCTTTTTTTCCAAAGGGCTCTAGCTAATGATTTCTTTTTATTATTTGACTTTTATATTAAGCAAGAACTAAAAAGTAAACCATAATAAAATCTGGTGTCACTCTACGTATTTCAGAGGTAATTAAGGTCATTTTTTACCTTCTTATTTTTTGCAGTCTTCACTCTCTTTTAAATATATTTTAATATAGTGTTTAAAAACTATAAATATCTTCCCATCTTTTGCATCCCGAGTATTTGTAATTGTTATTTCATACAGAGGTGTGAAATGGTATAACTGATTTTGTGAGTAATCAGCTTTTTATAATGTGAATTTTGGGACACTGTGAAAAAATATATGTAGATGGATGTCCCTTTAAAACAGAGGTTTGATTCAGTATGAATCAAATGATAATTATGTGGATCTCGTACAAAAACAGTACTCTAAAATCTTAGTAAAAACATTTTGCTTCAGACTGGGTGGAGGTTTAAGGTTATCCAGAGTGTACTGAAGCCAACAGAGGATAAGAAAAGGAAACCAATTATTTGTACTAGTTTTATAAATCTCTCTTTATTGCCTAACCTTTTCAAACAAGAAATGGATTTATCCTCTGTGGAGACAGTAGTATAAATAATGTCATTTTGCTGGCTAGGAATGGCTCTAAAATCCTTTGATCTGATACAGGGTTGCTTAATACTTAGTACATCCTGTTCTAGCATGTGCACTCTAACTAGATTTTTAAAAAAAATCAGCTCTAAGAATTCTTGTCAATAAATATGTTTTATTTAGATCAATTTAATATTTATGACATGGTACAGTTAATAGGCGTATTTAATTTTTAATGATTCTTTCTTGATGTTTTGGACTTTTTCTGAAAACTAGATTTACTTTTTGAGGTTGATGAAAATACTACAGAAGATCTCCAAGTGCAAGATGAATTAATAGGAAAAGTGTTTAGTCTATAAAAGTTGGCTTATTGACTAGAAAAGAAATTACTATTTTCTGTCTTCTATTTTGAAACTTTTCATAAACAAATCAAAAAGCATAATCGCCTTCCCTTGGACATGACCATCTACTATTGCATTTATTTCTTTATTATTAAACCAATACTGGGGGAGGAGAATGCAGACAAGGCAAAAAGTGACATAATGAGAGAAAGAAAACAAGCATGAAAGTGGCCATCACAGAGGGAAAATTGGGCTATCACAGAAGTTGTTAGAGGAGACATCTGATGTAGTCTAATTTATCAAAGGTATGGGCGTGAAGAAATGATAGCTCACGTCCTCCACATATCAGAAGGCAGGAGCCAATTCATGCCTGTCAGGCTAACATTTTAACAGGTTTAAATCATTTCTATGAGAGGTTGTTTTCCCCCACCTTAACAAGAATTTTTGTTCACTGTCAGTTTGGCAGTATTTTGCCTGCACACTCACTTGGGGGGGGGAATAAAAGCTTGATTGGAACTGGCCAATTTTCTTGCAGTAGGAGTATTGTGCTACCCTGCTGAATTTTAATTCCTTTCTAGATACTGCTGTTTCATCATGGAGAAAACATCCCCTCCAATTCGAGTCATTCAGCAAAAGATTTTCGCCTTTACTGTGATCCCAAAATTTCTTATTTCTCCAGGTGCTGTGTTTAACAGGAGGCACGCTCCCTTTGTGCTCTGATAATGTATGCCACTGCAAGGCTGTGCTTTAATGAGGTGGAGCTGGTTGATCAGCTCGCCGTGACGTGCAGAGATCACTGTCACTTCTCATGGCCATCAAGTCACGATGAAGCTCAGGGTGTGAGGTCTTGTCACAGGAAACTTCTGAGCTTCCATGCTGGCTTGATGCCTCTGGGTCCTGGAGATCTTGCTGCATTGTTTGCGCTGTATGTTAAGTTCATGGTCACATCTATTTATAAATACTGATTTACATATTAAGCAATTTCCACTCTGATTGTATAACAATGATTGGAGGGGAGATTACATGAGAGAAAGAGAAAATGCACTACGGGCTATGAAGCAAATATTTTTGAAGGTCCCTTTTACTTTATTTATGTCATTTTTTTAGTTAGGTTACATAGAAAATACAAATGTTTGTTCTGTTTTCAGATTATAGTTTTCTATTGTTGTTTTAGTTTAGTGATATAAATCATTTTTCAGTGACTTGCATAATTTGAAAATATTCTCTGCGATTGTTAAAACTGAATAATAATGAGATAGTTTTTCCTCTTCATTACATTAGGTGAATAGAGTTCTGCTTCGGGTTTGGTTGGTCTTGCAATTCACATATTTAAACTCAGGAACTAGCTTGTATAAAGCAATAAAATTAGAATAATTGGTGTCATCTTCTCTCATGTGTTATTTTTGTTTTGTGTGTGCTTTTCTAAATTGTTTTTTTGCTTTAAAAAGCTGGCTGGTAGGAGGAGGAGACATTGTCTATCTTCTGAGATTAAAAAAAAAGGATGATTATATGTAAAGTCAGAAGGAACAGTGAGAACTGTTTGCAAATACCATGGATGACCGAGGGTAGTTCAATGAAGTAGAGCAGCGTTCAGGAGGTGCAGGAGTCTATTGCTCGTGTCACTTTGCTTAATTAATTTGTGTGTATTTTAGGAATGATACTTTTTCAAAGTCTTGTTAGAGCAGATATTTTGCAGATAAAGTTGATACTATTTTTGTAATCTTCCAACAGCAAATTAGAGAAACAAGGAAGCTGCATATCTGTGTTTTGTCTTTCCATTTAAATACATTTGAAAGACACTCAAACAAAACTTCTTTTATGGAAGCTGCATCCTAGCTGGACTTCTGGCACATTTAGCACTTGGACTCATAGAGGGTTTATAAGTGTTACACAGTCACGCATATGCACTTGCTAAGCTGTGTTTACTTTTTAAAGTAGCTTTTGAAGCTGACTTAACTGAGTAAGTTCAGTGCCCCAGCTGAATATTTGTGCTGGTTTCAAACTGCTTGTGTCAGCTTGGCTTATTTCTGTGTATTTACTGACACATGTTAAAATATACAAGTCAGTGGTGGAGCCATTAAAACGTGTCAACATGTGAAGTTGAACTGATTTATTAAAGCAGTCCAACTCTGTCTGTGGACCAGACTGCTGTTTCCTTAAGGATACTCTTTGGATAACTCCCTCCCGTGCCTTGTCTCCCTCCCTACCCCTCAAATGTGGGCTGGTAGTACCGGGACTGAGAATGAAATAATGAATTCAAATATGTGCCAGATATTTTTGTCCTAATGTTCAGGTAGGAAAATAAAAAAGTCATCCATTCATTAGCCATTAAATGAGTTAGGGTGGTTTTTTTCAGGATACATACCTGAATTCATCCTGTTCATGTTAGAGAACTGGTTACCTTGCAAAAAGGACCTTTCTTGGAATAAAATAAAATATTTAACTGTTTTATGAAGGTTTATGTGGTAATACTGATATAATTTCAAGAGCCACAGCTATGCATAACTGCACTTTTGGAGTCCTTGTGGTTGAAATTGAAATTGCCTTGTCTTCTGGTTTCTACGTTTTCCTGGAGCTCTGATCACATTTCTGGCTATGAAAGCCTAGAAATAATAGCCTTACACTTTTCAAATTCCCACAGGCCTCCCTGCTTGCTTCCAACATGGGCTGTTTTTCTTGTGAGCAGGAATTCTTTGTGCTGGCAGGATATGAAGCAAGGCCAGTAGCTACATTTGTTCTGTTTTTTGAAAGATTATTTTTTATGACTTAATTTATTTCTGTCTTTCTTACACATAGAAATGTTATGGTAGTGTTGATTTACAGGCAGGGTGAGCAATCTTTCTGTAACTCTTACTCCTCTGAGTAGTATCAGTAAAATCATCTGAATTGTTCTGTGACTGAAGCATGTGCTTGTGGTGAGAGCTTCTGTAATGCTTGTCCCATGACAGCCCAGGTAATAAAGACTAAGTTGCAGCTTTTATGAATTACTGACATTGATTCAAGAACTAATAACAGTTCCAAAATTGGGAGGCTGCAATCACAGTTCTTTAAAGTTTGAGAATGGTAAAAAAAGCTCCCATTAAAAAAAAAAAAAAAAACCCAACCAAAAAAAAAAACACAGACAAAAAAGAAGAAAAGGAAAAGAAATATGTCTTAAAAAAATAACCTCATGCCCATTTAAATACTTCATTTGCTTTTTACTAAGAAGAAAACCTTTTACTAAGAAGTGTTTCCTCAGGTCTCATTTAAAGGTTCTACAATCCTGAACTACTTCGAGAAACTGACAGAACAATCTGTTTTCCCTTCGTTTCTAATTTTGTCCAGAAAAATTAGATCAGCACAAATATATAGTAGGCAAGCCACAGGATCAGTACCTGATTTAAAAGTGGGTTCCCCCTGCCCCTTGTTTCCAAGTAAGACTTAGTGACATTGGTAAAA
This sequence comes from Campylorhamphus procurvoides, assembly GCA_013396655.1. Lineage (NCBI taxonomy): Eukaryota > Metazoa > Chordata > Aves > Passeriformes > Dendrocolaptidae > Campylorhamphus > Campylorhamphus procurvoides. The sequence continues at coordinate 479,589 of WBMV01004514.1, forward strand.
CCCAGCAGATACATTGAATGGTGTCAAAGTTAGTTTAAGGGAAGGTTGCGCTGGTCGCTTGTCCCAGTGGCCCCGCGGAGGAGTGATGGCCAATAATGAACCATCCAGATTTTGACTAATGGTTGCAGTGATCATTCGAAGTTTTTTTATTAAAACAGTTGTTAAAGAGACCAGGGCCAGCTGGATGGACTGTTCAGCCTGGGAACTGCCTCGCTGCCCTGTTTCTCCTTGGGATCCATGCGGTGGGAAAGGTCTGCTGGATCCAAAACTGAACCAGACCAGGCTCCACGGCACCAAGGAAATCCCTTAAAAAGGGGTGAAAAATAATTTATATCAGTGTCAAAAAATTAATTGTCTAAAAGCAGTTCAAGGCAAGGTGCAGCTGCAGAAACAAAAGTATCATGTTTGAATATAAAGAAGTTATGGCATACATGTGAGATCACACCTTAAGTAACATCAGTGTCCTGATCATCATCACTTCTGTGCCAGAGTCCCGAGTCCTCCAGTGTTTACCTTTGCTATATAATCTTAAGAAATTTAAGTACTTAGAGTGAAGCTAGAGGTGGAGTTTTCTTCCTTTGTCCCCAGAAGTTAATTATATTTGATTTTACTTCTGTAAATTTATTCTCCTGAGTTCTCATTCACTTGAATAGAATTATTCTGCATATGGGTTCTTGTAGTCTAAATAAAATTTGAATGACTGAGATGACCACTGCTCTGATTTTAACACTTATGAAACATGTTATCAAGCATTGTCTAATTGTACGGATGGCTCAATTTCACTTTTAAAGGACAGTTTACTTGGAGATTTATAATGGTTGGAAGAGATCTTACATATCATTCAGTAACAGTAGTTTTCATGTCTTCAAAGATCCCTCTAGGGCATCAACTGTGTTAACCAGACAGTTCCGCAAATAAGTGGGAATTATAGTATAGAGACAGGATTAAATTAGTTTAAATTCAAATATATACTTAATCCCATTTAGGGATCACAGCAAATTTATGTTGAGAATCTTCTTTGAAACTGATGTTTGTAATGAGTATATTCTTTAAACTCAGGTAAAAAGTTCACTTTAAGAGTTGTTAGGAGTTTTTTAGCAGTACCTTAGAAAATGCCATCTGAGACGGTTTTTTTTTCTTTTTGCTTTTCAAGAAAATTATGAAAAAAAATAACTGTGCAGATAATACTCTTGGGATAAAAATGGAACTTTTGTTTTATAGCATATTGAGATTTTAATTTTTAATTATAAACTGCTTCTTTAACAGCTCTCCACTGAAAGCTATTTCAATGTCTCAATAACAAATTGTTTTGTCACCTTCAAGTATCTCTGAAATACTGATGTGCATCTACCTGTGAGGGAAAAAAAGGAGATATCGTATACTTCACCTCTCAGAGTGACAGATTATGCCTTGCTTATTGTTTTCTGAAAAAAAGTATAAATATCTGAGTCTTTGTGGTTTGCTGATCTTTCTCCTGAATTGTACCTCCCACAAGAAGGTCTTTTCAGATCTTCAGCTTGGAGGATCTTGGGCCCCAAGTTACCATTTCAAACTGGAGTCAAAGTGATGGTACTCAGACTTAGTAGTTTCACAGAAATCCTGTTGCTTGAGTGACAAGAGTTCTTTGATTTAGGCACTTCCTCATCTACCTTGCAAAAAAAAAATATTATTAATATATAAATATTATAACAAATGCTTTTCTCAGTAGGCTCCATGGAGAGCAAGGAGCACCCCAGAACATACTGCTCTTACAATTGTAATTGGGGACCCTCAAGTCCAGGATTCCCTTCAATGGGTAAACACAGGGTATATTCTGGGGGTGCCACCTGGTTTGGTCTAGGCTGTGGTACAACAGGTAGAAAAATTAATTGACCTGAGTTTAATGATCACTGTCAAAGCCCATGCTGCAACTGTGAGGCAAACACTGTCCTCTGTAGGGTTAGAAGGGACTGTGTGTCATTTGAATGGGGTCAAGTGCATAGTGTTTTTCCAGTCTCTTCCTATGGTAAATGAGTGAACAGTGTGTGCATCCAAAGCTTCAGCCTTGAGTTCCCTGTCCTGCACCCTTAATTCCAACTGGGAGCTATGTAATCAACTAAGGCGAGTAGACTAACTTACCTAGTTAAGTGAGGTAAACATCCTTTTATTTGAAGAACTTAAATTGAATTAACTTGATTTCCTGTGGCCGGAGCTTTGATTTCTAAGTATTACAAGAGATTTAATAAATTTTATCCTTTGTTGTCGTAGTTCATCCTGTAATCTGGTTTTGAAATGGACACTTGTTTTAAAATTATTCCATAGCTAGCTAACCACTGGATTCTTGGCTCTTTATAATCCTCTTCATTCCTGCCTTTTCTTTCCCTGAGACTGCTGTCACTGGAGTAACTAATACAAATTCTTTATGGTTGATTGCAAAGTCTGTGTACTTTATACATGATAGGCCTGAGACTTGCTCTGGTTTTCTTCCCTTTATCTTTGTGTTTCCCATCATTCAAAACCAAAGTCTTTAAATAAACACCATAGTGAGCAACTCCATCCAGATTTGCATCAACTAGAAGTTGACCCAAATAATACTCTCTGCATTTTGTCTCACTGTAATTCTAATTTGTACATTCAGTTATAAGTTGTATTAGAGAAACTTACACTTGTGTCCTTTTCAATTTTTCTTTGAACCGAGTAAATGCTATTGTAATTAATGAATTCTCATATAGAATACTTCATAATTTTACTAATGGCTGCCTGAAGCCTGAAATCCTCCTGGAATCACCAATCTTCTTCTCTTCATGCAAGTTTTTCTGTGAATATGTTGAACATTTTCCAGGCTCGTGCCAGTTCTCCTCCTTTAGTTCAGAGTTCAAGTGACTATGTTTTTTTAACCTCAGTGCAGAATATATTCCACCCACATGCCTGATTCTGTTCATACGTTTCTTCAGAGTAGATGCTTTTCTGCTTCTGTTCCTCAGTTCTTTTACTCTCCTTGACTCCACATCATTTGCAAATATAATGATTACAGTCCTGCTTTCTTCCAGGGCTTTGTGAGAACTAAATTTGCTGTTCCTCAGGGAGATAATTTTTTCTAGTTTCTGTAACTCATGTTTATTATTATTTTTTTTAATTGCGATTCCTTGTTTTATGCTTCCCTTGAAAAGTAGGTTAAGGTATTCAAAAATGTGTGTGTATATATTAAGATTTACTGATAAATTGTAATGTAACTATTCATAACCAAATTCTAGACATAATTTTTCACTTTCTCATATTTAATTTGGGTAATTTTAGAAAATGCCATGAAATTTGAATTGGTTTAGTCTTTAATTCTGAGTCTTTAATCCCTTCTTTGGGGAATATTTTAAACCTTCAGGTCAGCTGAAGTGCAGTGTTACACTGACCATCCATTGCACTGCTCAGATTAATGTTCTAATTGCAGGAGTCCCAGTTAACAGACTTGCAGTGCAATTAAAAAAACCCACAATCAGTGTCTTGTGCTTTATGTATACTTGTGTGTAATTAGAATATTTTTCTAAGTGAAACTTGGAAATATAAAGCATAGAGAGGGTTTTGGGGGTTTCTTTTTTTTTCTTTTCTCTCTTTTTTTTTTAAATAAAATGTCTTTAAAGAGAATTTTTAGATGGGAATGTATGGATTAGAAATGTTTCTGCATGCTCTGAAATTTGATGCTATTGCTTTAAGAAAAGTTTTCAGATTATTTAAAGCTGTATTTATTTACAAAATATAATAGTGTTCCCATAAAGCTTTGTGAAAATAAAAGTATTGTGAGGTCTAAACACAGACATACAGAGTACTTTACTTGGATGAAAACGTTGGATCAGATGATGTGGAATTTGGGAAGAAGAGTACTTTTTTAAAATTTAATTTTATTTTAAGGACACTCAGTAGACACTGAGGCATATCCAGTTAGTGTAATATTAATAGCTTTAATGCTGTACAGCCAAATGCTACATCTGGTTTTGCAGTTTTTTTAACAGCCAACAAAAGCACTGAAGACTCTGTGTGTCTGTTGTATTTAAAGCAGAATTATCAGAGGGGTTGTATCTTTTAAAGCCAAATACAAGCCAGTGTGGAGACTGACTCCTTGAACAGAGATCACAAACCTGAATTTCCTAGAAATAGCAAAATGTAATTGTCCGCAGGCTGTGGTTACACTTCCTTTGAGTTCTCAGACAGATCACAAAAAGATTTACATTTACACAGATTGCACAGATGGCACTTTGCAACATGTGTATTTTGGGCTGGTGTCAGCACTTATCTGGTACACTTTTAAACTTGTGACCCTTGGCTATTATTATGCTCTTTGTATTTTGGGTAACAGTGATTTCCTTTTTCTTCCTGAAACAATTTCTCATTGTTTCTTCTTTGTGCAATTAATGTCTGTTAAGAATTCTGCCATGTCATTTCTGTTCTTTTTGTTACAGTAATTTGTGTTTTATGCAAAAACACCCTAAATGTGAGGTGTGCTGTGATAGTATTTTTGCTTTAAAAATTATCTGTGTATCTCAATATAAGGTTTAAATATTGACTGCCCTGTAATAACAGAAATGCTCAATTGTTTCTTTCTAGTATTCATGAGGCAAAATAAGAAATTAGGATTTTGCATATGTGCATTTTTTGGTCAGAGTACCATCTCCTTGAGTAATAAATAATTAAGAGGACTGGGTTTGTTGAGAAGATACTACACTGTCATGTGTACACTGGGATATAACGTACAACCCGAGAAAAGGTTTCAGGATAATTGAAACTGATAATTTCAGAGGATAATGTGGGTTCAGTTTTTAAATAGAAATTCCCTAGTCGATGAAAGATGCTTTTGAAACTTCTGTCTCAAGGTTAAGTTAAAAGGACTTACACAGGAGTTCTAGAACCATAGAAACATGAAAAACTGGTTCTGTTTTTCTGTGTATAAGGGCCCCCAGCTTTAAAACTTCCATGGCCTTCTGAGGGAGGCGTAGATACCTTAATTTATAGTCTCAGTTCCAGGCACTTCTAAACGACACTTAGGACATTCTGTATGGATAATGGCAGCATTCAGGACTGTGTGAGCTTTAATTTTCCAGATCCTCAGCAATTATATGACTCTGCTAATCAGGAGGAGGCACTCATTCCCTGGGGATGCTCTGTGGGTGATGGCCAACCCCTCGTCCCTCTTGCGTGGCAGTCACATGGCGGTGGTTTGGCTAAGCCTCCCGTGCCACGTCCCCTTCTCCTGTCTCTCGGTGGCAGCTTCCAAAGTGCCAACTTGTTTCATGTCCACTGCGTGTTGGGCCTGGTGATAAATCACCCATGAATAGCCAGCTCTGTATTTCTGTATTTAAAGCAGTCCTGAACATTGATTAATGTGGCTCTTCCGTGGCACAACAATGCTCGAGGCACGTATGCACATGAAAAGCTCTTCTAGTGCAAGAGATAGCTTTGTCCTGCATGCTCCCCACCCTTCCCTTTAAATGATTCCCTTTCCGGGCTGGCCTGGACCTCGGCTATTTGATTAGCAGAACTTCAGGCAGGCTGTTTGGCCTCACCCTGAAGGGGTGATGAGAGCATTTGGGAACTCTGGCTCTCTGCTCTGAAGAACCAGCTGCGCGTGTTCCAGTCATGGTCCTCTCATCCACCAGATCACTTACAGCCAGGGGCCCCAAGTAATGTTTCATACATAATCTGAGAACATCTCCTACCTCTGAATGGATGAACAGCTTCAGCTGGCAAATGAATAAATGACTAAGACTAAATGGTTTGGTTTGGTTAGATTTCTTTTTTGGCCAGCTCTCATTTAAGCTTGGAAGGCATGTCAAGGTAAGGAATGGAGTTCCGTGAATTCAGTTGTTCTCTCTCCTTGTGACAAGTTCCTGTTCCTGACTTGCAGTTCTTTGTATATTGCTACTTCTTTGAAAGCAGCCCCTGTGACAAGCCTTGGAGAGTCGGGCCTTTCCTGCTCTTTGCAGGCACCTCAGTTCATTAACCTTCATTAATTTTCCAAACAATCCTACACAATTCAGCCAATTGATGGAGCAAAGCCAGCACAGAACAGGAGAGTATTGTTGCTCTTTTAAAGCAAACTCTCCCATGTTTTCCACTACCTTATTTGTAACTGTCTTCATATCAAATTTAGATATATGTAAAACCAGCTGTACAGTGACAGCTCCTTCCTGAATATAAAATGATTGCTACCAAGTAGTGACTGTCTAGTAATATCAGCTAGTCTCTAACTTTTTGACAATACAGTCAGGATAGAGAGCCTTCTGTTCTTCAGAAGGCTGAGAATGTAATATAAAAACTTCTTACCTTACCAGCGAGCCCCTGAAATCCCTTCTTTTGCTAGTCCACTGTCAAATAATTGTTTCATATGATAGAAGAATAAATAAGGGAAAAATACCTTTAAAAAACCCTCGTATGCTTAAAATAGCTGCAGTTTAATGTAATTTTTCCATGATCAGTGAAGTGTGTGCTTATTTGTCTTGTGGGTGTACTGATAATGTACTTGATGCAGCATTTGTACGGTACTCAAATTGTGTTTAGTTTTGCATTTCCATCTTATTTGCAAAAATATTACTGCTGGAATTGGTAACTGCAACTATATGTGTTAATATTGTGTTTTCCTTCTATTTAGTCACTCATGAGTCTTATATTTATATTATTGTCTTGAATATTTTTTAATTTCTGCTTCTAGAGGAATTAGCAATAACAAGGTGTTTTCTTTTATCTAGAACCCAAAGTTTCAGTGGATCTCAAAATTCTCAATTATTTCAGGGATGTGCTTTCACTTTTTAATTAATTTCTGCTTCTACAAAGTTCTAATGTTAATGTTGAATAGAGAAAAATGCAGCATTTTTTGTCACAAGCAAGACAGTAAAAATAATGGGGTTTAATGTAATTTGTAACTCTGATTCTTTTTGCCTCCTTTAGTCTTCAGTATTCATTTGTTTGTGACTTTTTTTTCCTTCAGGAAACCTACATGTTTTGCAGGACTGTCTTAATTTCCACTAGTGGGTAGCATTTTGGGGGTTTTTTTGTGGTATCTTGACTGTCTTTAAATCCTCTTCAAAGAGAAGAAGAAAAGTTAAGGTCAGACATACCAATATTTGATTGATGTGCCCATTATAAAAAATCATCTTTTGTATTTATCTAGCAAAATGTTAATGTTCTAATTACGTTTTAATGTGAATTTGACATGATGGAATGCTGTAATTACAAAGTTTTGAAATAACCTGGTGGTTCTGTCTGAACTTGTCTCTAGTTTCAAAGTCTAAGTCCTGTTTTGTGCTTTGAAGTGCCCTGGTGGTGCTTGATGCAAGAGATGGAAATGTGCTGGGACTCCCTCTTAAATCTCCTGGCTTTTGGTAGTCTGTGCCATTTGGAATCAATGTTCCAGAGAACACGGGTGCTCTTCCAGAGGACTTTGCTGAGGGCAAAACAATCAGAGAAAGGTTCACTAAACAAAATGGTCTTTTTTGATGTGATAAGCTCATGGCATTTCCTAAAGAACTACTTCAAATAGAAACATATGTCAGCGTTGGAGGAGACAATAGCGGCTTCCAAAACCAGGCCCGTCATAGTATTTCTTCACTTATACTTAAGAAGAAAACAAAAGGGCTGACTTAGAATATCCCAAGCCCTCTCCTGTCATTAACATCTGAACCACTGTTACTCCATCCTCTCTTGTGCCCTCTTGCTTGCCCTCTTGTTGTCTTCTTGATGTATCAGAACTGTATTGGATATGGGGTTCAATTTTCTCATGTTAAACTCTGTCAGCATAAGTCAAGGGACACCTGAAGAGACAGAGCTTGTGTTGATGTTGATAAATACCCAGGAGTGCAACAGGGATTAAAAGTTTTGGGGTAAGGCTCCAGTATCAGCTGTTTGTAGGTTTTATGGCTTCTTCTTTACACTAAGTCTGGTCCAGGTGCTTGGCCTGAATGACCAAATTGTCCATGACCTGGTCTTCTGTCTTAGCTTCAGCTGAAGGGAATCCAGTTCACATGCTGCAGGACTGCCATGTAATGCAAACTAAAATACAATAAGGGGGGCATGTTTAGGAGTAATTTCAAAAGCAGGCTATCTAAATTGAAAAACTAATGTATGCGCACAGTTTGAGGCATAGCAGGGGTAACAAATGCCTTATTAAGTAGCTGAGCAGTCCTTTTACTGTGGAAGGTGACCTAGACAAGAAAATCCATCCTTAGTTTGCAAAATCAAGAAAAACAAGGGAGTTTGAATTTCATCTTCCCCTAGATGATATTGTTTTTGTTTGTTTAAGGCATCATCTTTCTTCATACATCCCTGATCTAATATTATATAAGGAATGAAACCTATTTCTAGGGAGAGTGGCAGGAAGATTTTCCTATCTCCTTCTCTTTCATCATATTCCTCTGCTTTCACTGTGCTCTTGTAACAAGGGAAATGGAAAAGGCTTTAATGAAATCCATTTATCCAAGGTTGTAGTGATATGTTTTGCCCTGTGTGGGCTGTAATGATGCAGGACTGTTGTGAAACATGCAGGGAGATTCCCTTTTACATGGATATCCTGGTAAGGTGTTTGGGTGGCAGCACAGTATTGGTTTGGCATTCTGTGAATAAAGTGGCTGATTGCACTCTGGTCGAAATGAACTGTTGCTAAAGGAATCCCAAGGCTGTGCCTGAAACTGGATTTTCTGGAAATTAGTACATTATAGTACCTCCCTGAGCTCTACATTATTAGCTCTCTGCGTTTTCATATGTTCATCAATTTACATTCATTGAAGGATTTAGAAAATTGGATAAGATACAAAGTTAAAGCCTAAACCGATACTTAACAGTGAAAGCATTTAAAAAAAAAAATCATGTAGACACAGTGGCAGCCACTGGCTGATGCCAAAAAAAGGATAATTTTGCTCCATTGCTGATTTCTGCACCCAGCCATAAGCTTCATGCCTCTCCTAATTAACTTCATGCTGGTGAGCAGATTGAGAATGGCTCTAGTCAGCGCTAAAAGTGCCTGGAAACATGCTGGTTTACAGCCGTATGCAAAGTTGCTGAATTTTTTTTAGATCACTGCCAAAAGCCACAAGACATAGATGCATATGTTTCATGCTAATCACAAAATAATAAGGTAATTGATATTCAACAATTTAAAAAAAAACAAACAGAACTCATACTCTAAATCTGGCTGGCTGGTTTTAATTAATGCTGTTGCCCACTGTTTGAGTGGAACCACAAAGGAAGTGGTGGGAACTCGGTTTTGAAAGAGAGGTCTTTCCCAAAATGTGGATAAAGCATTTAAATAACTCTTTATGTGTCCAGGAAGGCAGATGATGACCCATCCCACTTTTTTTGTTGCCCAATGTAGACTGGAAAAGCAAAAGCAAGGTTCTAGGAAGGTGAAACCTTGAGAAGGCCTGAGAAGGGTTTTGTCTCTTTCTTTTGAAGTAGCTGGTGTCTTCTAAGGACCTTGCTTCAGGATTTGTCCAGATTGTTTCAAAATTAATGACACTTGTTCTAAGGGGGGGGGGGGTATCTGTGAAGCACATTTTTGAGACAGCTACTCACCTACATCACAGAGAAGCTGAGGATAGAAACACTTATGTTGTTGATGGAAAAGTAGTAAGAAAATTAATAGGATTTACTAGAAGGGAGCAAGGAAAAAAATCCTGGCATCAAAGAACAGACACAAATACTATTCAGAATCAGCTATTAAGCAAAGGGGATTTTATGGAGGGCTTTTAGTTGTTGTAATTCTGTCAACTCTAGTAGTCAAAATTCTAGGGTGTTGGGAGATGTTGGAGGTTTTTTTGGTAACACTCAGCCCTTCTAGTCATACTGACAGTTAAACCAGCCAATAAGTGTATTAAATTTGAATGACATCTTCAAAGGGTAAAGAATTAGACCACTGTGCTTCATAGCCGAGCTGGTTTTATTGATTTATTTGTTTTGTTTGAGTGTTTTTCTGGTTTTTCTGTAGAATTGCTTTTAAAGAAAGTGGGAGAGAACAGCTGTAGAACTATGATGAAGAACATTTCTCTTGTCATCGTCTTCTTATCCTCCCCTGTGGTGGGGATTGCCTCATAAACCCTAAAATTTTAATATATGAAATGGCTGTTGCAAAGCAATGCGATGATTGATTTATTAGCTGGCTACTTCCAGGTAAATTGATAAGATTCTTTTTCATTGGAATAGCAACAATGATAACATTTTTTAAAAAGCTCTCTCCAAGGAGGAGCTCATGTAATTTCCCTCTTGGAAATGCTTTGGAAAGGAAGATTTTGTTCATTTGACCAGATTAAGAAGTTATTAGGAGCAAAAGGCTTAAGGGTCCAGTACGGGCATGGAAAGTACATTCTCTAAGCTTTTCTTGTGTTTTGACAACTAGCATGTGAAAATGAAGAAAAATTCCATCACTCCTTTTGTCCTAATTAGAAAGTAATGTTTAAAGATTGTGTGATTTCTGGGATGACTGTTAGAAAATGATTTTTGTGTCTATTTTCTCATTCCCATGAAATGGAGAATGATTTATTGTTTTGCTTAATTGAGGCATTGTTCTGGAGAAACTCCGGAAAAAAAATTGCCAGCTTACTGAATTGGAAAATCTCAACCTGTTTTTTTTTTCCTTCTGGCATGATGAAATGGCTTCATTGTTGTAATATACTGGTACAAACTATTTCCTAAAGGAAATAAATAACTATGAAGAATAGGTCTGTCAATGGCTACTAAATACGTAAGGCCAGATGCAAATTCTTTCAGACCACAGTTTCTGCCTGCCACAAGCTGAACTCTGTGTATTAGGAACAAAAAAATTCTCTTAAATCTGTTAGTTAAGCATCTGCAACTCACTGCTAATGGGGACTTAAGATTGGGGCAAAGCAGAATTTGAGCCTAGTCCTGCAAGGGAATATTTTATGTTCTGATGTTTTGTTGGTAGAGGCATTTTTCTGTTGAGGTTAATGGAGAAACAGCAAAGAAAATTACAGTCTGTGTCTTTGTAAATATTCAAGAGAGTTCAAAAAGGGGCATAAAGAATACAGCCTGGAGTCAAAGTGAAGTGGCTTTGCGTGGTCTTTGAGGTCTCAGACCCTCTGTTGCCTTGGGCTGTGTTTCATTACTCAGTGAGCCTGCTGGGTCCATTGCATGTGCCAGCTTTCCAAGGGTGGAAAAGCCCAGGAGTCTCAATACAGCATTGTCAGCTACTGAAGGAAACACAGTAGCTTTTCTTCAAAAGTAGTATTTTAGAAACATGATTGAAAAGAGGTGGGGTACATTATTAAAACTAAGGAACTGGGGACTTTGCTAGAGGTGACCTACAGGCAGGGAGAAGTGCTGAAATTCTCTCATGCTTCTGCTGTTGCTTATGAATTTCATTTCCTCTGGCTTTTTCTGTAAGTGCTTGATAAATTAAGCCTAACTCTTCTTCGTTATACCAATTTGCCTTTGGGAGAAGGGAAAATAAGGCAACACTGTTTTGCTGCTTTGTCCTTTACTCAAATCCATGGCTATGGTGGATAACCCAGCTGCAGTGTTTGCCATTCTGCAACCAGCCTCTTGTGTCTGGGTGTGCTTGTAGCACTGAGAGAAGGAAGCAAACCTTGCTCACTGTCACTGTTCCTGCCACAAGGCTTGAGTACCAACACTCGACATTGCCATTAAATCCTGATAAGGTCCTCTGTGACAAAGTCATAAACTCTTAACAGTGTTGGTGGAGGAAAGAGAATCTGTAAATAGTTCATTTATCTAGCTTGAAAACTTTTTTATTGCTGTATTTCTGAGAAACTAGTTACATGAAGTCATAAATATTGGGAAACTCAAGCTGGCAAGGATTGTAATGAGCAGTTCAGTGAGGATGAGTGTAAGGCTGAAAGTGTCAGATGTAAAATGTGCTTGGCAGAGTCAGGAAAAAAATAAATAATTAGGTTCCAGCTCACCTTTGGAATATTTCTTTCTGTTGAAACCAGGACTTAAAAATTATGACTTCCAACAGTTTTCTGAATAACTGCTGGTTTAACTTGTTGGGTATTTCAAGGCCAGTTAAGATGTTTGGGTTTTTTAAATATAAAATCCAGAAAGTACTGACTAAGTGTTCTTTATTTACCAATAAACATAACATTATTTTTGGATCTACATCACTGAAGATTATCACTTAAAAGATTGAAAAGATTTGCCTTTCAGTTTTATTGCTGACAGAAGAGTTCCATTTCCTCCCACATGTAAGCTCTCAGAGTGTCCTTCAGAAAATTTTGCTCCATGATACTCATTTTTATAAGTGGCCATGGAAAAGCAACAAATGCAGGGTTCCTGGAACCCAAAAGATTGTGCAAATTCTATATTGCACTGTTAGGAATTGTACAAATACATGTTTATCTGGGAACTGTGTGGCTTGGATGCAGAAAATCCGTGTGTACATAAAAATTGAGTATAGAGCTTTCCATGTTTCTTTCTTTCTCTGATGCACCCATAGCAAACAAACTTTTATATGTTGCCCAGCCTACAGTTTAGCACTTGAAAACTCCCACTGGCAGTAATCAGCATATGTCAAATAAATGTTGCTGGAGGGAACTTCCTTGAGAGATCAGATTGCAGCCTTCTTAATATGTGTGTTATTTCTGAGCATTTGCAATTAGATACATAGGGTTTGTCATAAGCTCTTGATATTTATTTCCTGTGTTGCTGACTCTGGCTGTCCAACTAAAATTATCTTCATAATAATAATGTATTAGGTGAAAAAACCAAACTTCTTGCTTTGCTGGCTTTTTTCAGGTACCTGTTAGAATTTCACTGTGGTGTAGATAAGTAAGATATTTTAACATGCATTATGGCAGGCAAAAGACAGGGAAGTAGAGTCCAGTGTGCAGCACTTCTCTGACTCGCCAGTTTACAAACACCTTGGGTCTGCCTTTCAGAACAGCCAGGAAAACTTCACTTTCCCAGTACAGAGGCTTTTCTTCTAGCTGAGGTATTGAAAATGGAAACAAAGTTTGTCTGCCTTTGTTATTTTAGATTTCATTTTGTGATCATAAAAATTTCATACAAAATCAGCCACGAAAAAGTTGCTTTTGTAAGAATAGCAGTCATCTTAGAAGAATTTCTGCTTAAAAAAAAAGCTGTATTGCTTCTAGTTTAGAGCTTTGGGAAAAAGGTTCTGTAGCTTGCTCTTTATTTGATTTTATTACCCTCACTGGCTACTTCTGTGTCCTTGACTTAAATGTATATATGCACTGTTACTCACAGCTTTCCCTGTGTAAACATTTGAAGAGCAAACAGCAGTATCTTGTAAAGGGTAAGTGGATTTTCTGAGGTGAATACCCTTTAGGTAATGTGGACTTGAAAGAGCATTCCAGCAGAGCCCTGGCTTTTGCAGGGCTGTCTCCAGTGCTCAGTTACCCTTAGCCTTGCTCAGAACTGCGGCATCAGTGTTTTGTTGAAACTATTGGAGAAGCAAATAAACCTTGCCTTTACTGGGATTAATTTACTGCAGCCTGAAGCAGCAAAGCAGTTCTGGCAGGCACTCATGAGCTGAGTAAGCAGCACCCTCACATCTGTTGACAGTGTGAGTTCATTGCAGAAGTCTCTGAGAAGGCATTCGACTGTCCGGCATGGGAGGGGGGATATTAGTCACCAACAAGTGAGAGCTTTGAATTGGAACACTTGGGGTTGACTGCTCACGTGGTGGAACATGGATATGGGGTTTGTTACCTTCTGTTTTCTCCAGGGCTTTTGTAGCTCGGCTGGAAAACCAAAGATCATTATGCTGGATCATTAAGCCTGTCCATTCTGACTTGGCCAGTTGCTGAATATTTACTTGGTTGAATTAAATTACTGAAATCCTACTCAAAGCAAATCTTTTCAGGGAAGTTAGTAAAGCCCTGATTTTTCAGAGCTACTTCAAAATCTAGCTTAAGTAATTAAATAAATTATGCTTGGGGATTTGTTTTTCTTCTGGATGGCCAGCTGGATCTTACCAAATCACTTTAAAACATTACTCCCTGTAATCAGTCTTTGGTCCTCCACAGCAGTGCTAGACTAAACAAGGGAGGGCATTGAAAGTCAGAATTAGTTTCAATGATGTAATCACATTGAATACCTCAGCTTACTGACTTGAGTAATTTCCTCCTCCAGCTTAATTATTGCACAACATTGATCATCTTTGTTATTAAGCAGTGCCTTTAAAAGGTACTTGCACTTTATCTGAGCCCGGGTCTGATCCAGTGTTGGCAATGCCACTGCAAGATCCCAGAGACCTGCTGTTCCTTCATTGTCTGGCACAACATTGGTGTAGCACTTTGAATTTTCATATGGCATTCTCCTAGCTCTAAGATTAGGGTAGCATTGGGCATTACATTAAATATTTCCATCATCTGAAAAAATATACTGCTCCACAAAGAGATCTGGACTGAGCTTCAGTTCGGAAGACGTTTTCAGAATACAAATTTTAGTTGGTGATAGGTAAGATGTACATGTGTATTCAGTCAAGGAGCAGACTAGCTGCATAATTGTGATTCATAACCAGTCTCACATCTTGGTTTTTCTTTAGTCAAAGTGAACTATCAGCAGCCACTACAGAAATGGTAAAAAACAAAACAAGAAAATAAAAGTATTAAATATGTTAAACAAATAGAACCCATCTGTTTGTGAGCATTTGGTGAGCCAAAGAGACAGAAAAAAAAGGGGTTTGAATACATTTTCTGAGTTCATTGCTTAGGTCTACAAATTTCTGTCGAATTGGTGAATATGATATAAGCTGTTGAAACTTGTCAGAATTCATGTTCAAAATAAAAGGATCTGATTTTCCTTTAAGGGCTTTGGTTGCATGTTATTACTAGCATTCATAAATTATCCTGTGATTAAGAAAAATGACGTGGGAAACAGAAACAGTTTTAAACTGATGGTGAAGCACGTTAGTGACTATTGCAATATAATATTGCTTTGTGCATTTATCTCTTCTGTTTCTAAAACTATGTGGTTCCAAATGGATCTTAGGTTTTGTGTGCAGACTTTTTATATATTCAATACAGCCTTTACTTATGTTTATACCTCATTTATTTTGTTTAAGAACTACTTACGTGCTTTTATCATTTAGTTTTCTATTGTTGCTGCCAAATCCTGAAAAATTGGTCCCAGTGGTATGCTGCAGCCATTAAATACCAGTTGGTTGCAGAATATCATTTGAACTTATTAAAATGTGATTCATCTGTTGCCAAGTTTATTCACGAGCCTTGTGCTAGGCCAGGCATTATACATCAAGGGAAAAAAATGCAAACTCCCGTGGGTAGAGTCGGACAACTAAACTCTGGGAGCGTAGTTGACTCCTGTCTATGCTGGGTCCAGGAGGGGCTGCTGTCCCTTTTCTCTTCACTTATGTTTTTTCCTGAGTGGCCATGGGAGCAGGGGCTGGAACACATGAGCACGTAGAACTTCTGTGGTTCTAATCCCCTCATTAGACTATCTTGCACAGATGGTATTTAGATTCCTTTTTCTGTGTGAAGAAAGCATGTGGTAACAATATTCATGATTTTTTAGAAGATCAAACATGCTATGTAGGTTTTGCCTGCGTATTTCTTAACCTGGTATTTGGGCCAGACCACTGGTTGGAAACAAATGTGAAATTGAACCTAAAGACACGATGAAATTCTTAGCAAATCATTTTATAGCATTTATATAGTAAATAGTAAGTACATTGCACCACACTAGTGGTATTTGTGACAAGGCAACAAGTTTTTTCATTGTTTTGGTCATTGATCCCAAGAAGTAAATTCAGTAAATATTGCATTATTACACTCATCCCAATGTGACATCCAAGACTATATTACAAGGAAGGTATGTTTTGTTTAGCATAGTAAATTCTGATAAAGACATAGTGAGTTTCAACTTTAAAATATAAAGTAGGTTAATTTCCTGCAGTATGATTTAAGCATTTTGGACAAAAGAGTTATATAATGTAGATATCAGAGGGAGATGCATTATTATAAAGCACTTGCATTGGGAAGTAATTTGCAGCCATTTTTTTGCTAATCTTATCACATAAATAGCCTTAGTATTATATGTAAGAAAAATTGCATACTCGCTTTAAAAATTACTCCTCTGATGGCAGTGTTTTTTATTTTCTTTTGCATCCCACAGAACCAAGGAATAACAAAGAAATGAGCCATCATAAAAGTGGAATCTCGCTGTGTTTAAATCTTATATTAAACTTGCCAGTTATAGTGACAGTTTCTCGTTCTGTCTGGCATTTATATGGTGCAATTGGAATCAAATTGCAGCTTTTAAGTTTTCCAAGGTGGACTTTCAGTAAATGAAATGGGATTTTTCCACATTGTTTTGATAAAACACTGATTTACCATGTTTTGTTACTGTTAGGGAACGTACTGGAAGTGTCAAAGAGATTCTCGTAAGAACTTCAAAAGAACAAATAAAAAGAAAAAAAGAAATGCACAGAACATCCAGAGGGCAGAAGCTGAAGATAAGGAGAGGCTAAGAAAATTCAAGAAATAACAATTATAACAAAATAATGAATCCAGTCTAACACAACTTGAGACCATATTGTAAGTTCTGGTATTTTCTAAGAGAAGAGGTTGGAGATTCTAGATGAGTCTAGTAATGATGGAGGTTGAGAAAAAGAGTAACCATTAACAGATTTCCTGTTGTAGGCAAGAAAGGTATTATCTCAAATAACAGTGAGGCAGAAAGAACAGTCATAGTGTAGGGATTAGGGGAAAAAAGGGCATGAACACCAGTCTATCTTTCCATTTTTCCTCCTCCCATAAAAATTTAGATAGTGTTGTAAAAGTAGCAGAAGTTTCAGGCTATAAAGGGATCTCATGAGAATATGTAATCCAGTGATGTTCTAAACTTTTTAACCTATGCGTAGAACTGCAATTAGAATATATTAAAAATTAGTAAGCTGCTGTTTAAATGATCAGGTTCACAGACAGAGTTTTTGTGGGTACCATAAATCCTTTACAATCATAACATTATATTTTGGAATCATAGAATTATTCAGGTTGGAAAAGGCATTTCAAGAGTTCAGCCATTAACCCAGCACCACCAAGTCCACCACTAAACCATGTCCCTAAATCCCTCATCTGCTTGTCTTTTAAGTCCCTCCAGAGATGCCATATTGTTCACCTGGTTGAAAGGTAAGCCTGACAGAAAGCGCCAGCAGGACTTATTCTCTCTCCTTAAAAACTGGCAATGTTGGAGACTGCACTATTTCCCAAGTGTCATACATTTTTTCATTCCCTAACATCTAATCTGAGTTATCCTTGCTGTAATTTAAGTGCTTTACTCCTTGTCCAGTCCACTAGGGGCACTGAGAATTGTCCTCTTTCTCTTTGCAGCAACCTTTGCATAACTGAAAACTGCTGTCATGGCGCTGCATCACTTTTTTCCCAGCTAAAGAAAGATTAGTGTCATTTGCATAAATCTTATTTTCACAAGTCTGGTGCAGTGATTACGATAGCAAGAACACATTTTCACCTAAATAAGTAAGCTTTTGAAAGCACAGCTCTGGTTTATGATTTTGATCGTATGGGAAGATGTGAGAAAAAATGAACTTCTGGTGAGGGAAAAATTGCCCTGGAGCTCTAATGGCAGCAGGGCCTTTGCAGTTTGCCCTGTCCATTAGTCCAGCAGTGTTATTATCTCAGCTCTTCACACTGAGAAAGCAAGCCGTGATTGTCTCCTGGTGCCCTTTCACCTCCCATGTTGCATAGAAAGCATGCCCAGAGTGGTAGAACTGTATTTGTGCCATGGGAAACACGACATATCCTGCTCCTGTTCATTCCAGCTGTCAGGTAGCATGGTGCAAGAGTGAAAATATGGAGTTACAAAGAGAGATTTGGGGCAGAAAGTAATAAAACATAAATGCAAGTGTTCTCTTTAGGCTAACACTGAGTGACAGACAGTGCCTGCTGATACTGAGTACCACTGAACCAGGTGTGGGCTCTAACTCTTTCATAGTAGGACCATTCAATGTCCCTCCAAAATATTCTGCTTGTGTAGTATACCAGAACTAAAAACATTCCAGTGGAAACTGTTGTGTTAAAAAGAAGTTCTCAGTATAGTCAATTGACAGGTAGAACTGCTAAGATATTCTTAGCTCACTTTTAGGAGATAGGTAAGTGTTTTCAAACAGCGTAAGTGAATAAGTAGCAGAACTTCTGGCACAGGAAAAACCATGGGACGATGCCACAATTGTAGAGGCATTGAGGGGACAAATGCTTGCTTTATAGAACAGGCACACTGCACAAAGGTATTTTAACACATTTGAATGTAGTCACACTGGACAAGAGGAAGATCTCTTCGCTGTTTTAGAGATCAGGTATTGCTCATTCTGAAGGTTGTTGACAAGGCTTCCGCTACTTAGGTGTCTGATTTTTAACCTAAATAAAGAACTATCAGGGCTGGATAGAAGCATGAAAGGAACCTTGAAACTGATGAACTTTTCAAGCTTTTGTTCAGTGATCCCAGCGGTATTGAAATGTTTATACAGTAGCCTGGGAAAAGAAGGAGACCTGGTGCAGGCGTGCTACTGCAGACAGAGCTTCAGTCGATGGACAAAGGAGTACGGACAACCCAGAAATAAGATCTAACAGTTTAGCTAACCCATCTATTTCTCCTTTGGCGGAAGAGAGACAGCAAAATTTGATCTCTCCAGAGGGAGATAACAGTGCAAAGGAGACAATAAATCCTTCTGAAAGTCACATTTACCTCAGTTCTCTTGAAAGGTGAATAAAATAAATCAGCCATGTAAGAATAACACTCTTTGTCAAGCGGTTTCTCTTTTGTAAAGGGAGGAGAACATTCAGAAGAAGAAAAATGAGAAGAGGGAAGATATTTTTAATTGAGTCTGATACTTTAATGCAATGGTTTTATAAGTAATTTAATGTTTAAATAGTTTTTGAAGAAAGACGAAGTGAGAAAAGGACTGTGGCTAAATATTTTAGTTCTGTGTCCTTTTTCCTCCAATACTGAATGATTTCACAGGAAAACTGAAAGTTCAAAGTAAATTTAGATGGTGAAATGAGAAGATCATCTACAGAAAAAGGAAACCATATTGGCTGTTGCTCAACACTATGTCAATTAGCAAGAGGAGAAAGGTATTTTCATCCCTATGCAATGGCAAGGAAATCTACGAAGAAGTTGGTTTTATAAAGCAGTTTGAAAAGTGTACGGCATCAGCAGAAGGAGTTTCTGGTGGAAAAACTTTAAAATTTACTTGAAGTGTGAGAAGAAATAGTCATCCTGCACACAATTTCTGTAATCCTTGTCAGTATTCTATACATTAAAAATGTTTGATTTGCAGCAGCAGAAGTTGGGACATAATTCAACAAGTGGAAAGGCCAATTTTGAAACCACTAAGTAGGTCAGAATTTTATGGAAAGTACAGCACGTCTTGCAATCGTATCTTGTAAAGAGGCGATGTTACATCCAAATCCTCCTCTGCTCTACAGCAGTGATAGTGTGAAAAATGTGAGTTTTATGTTCTCAGGAGTGAAGCAAACCCCAAAAGACCAGTCTGTCTTTAAATTATTCTGTGGTTCATGGTAATGAGCCATTACTATGAATTTGTGTCTTTGTCAGCTACTGGCCAGGACCTCCTTTAGCAAAGGCGAATCCAAGGTGCCTGCTTTAGTGGTGGGGTTTAAGATCCTTTTCCTCAGCAGTTCTGTTCCTTAATGACAGGGTGCTTTCTCTGCTGAACATACTGACCTAAAATTTTGTTCAGCGTGTTGGCTTTTTGGCATCCTACTTTGAGAATGATTTTACCCTCTCATCAGTGTCTGATCAAAACTACTGCATTTTGGTGTTAGATGAAGAGATTAAGCTGAAATATGTCACTTGTCATAATCCTTGTCCTCGGACTAGTTCCAGAAGTGAATATGGTACTGGCTCTATTGAATACTGTAGAAGTGGGAGGGAAAGCACTGCATAAGATCAATATATTTTCAGTTATGGAAATTGTTTACGATGGTGACTTTTTTTTTTTTAATCTAACAGGTGAATATTTGATCATACTTTATTCCTTCTCCCTCTTAATGATAGTGTATTTTAAGAGAAAGACATGTTAGTCTGTAATTAAATGACATTTTTTCCCCCAGTTTTAACTTGAAAATATTTTCAACTTTGGGTTTATGTGACAGCATGAGTGAGTTTACAGATATTAGTATTGGGACTCCACCCACCAAAGAGGGTCAAACAAAAATTACATTCAGTATTGGTCAAAGCTTGCAGCCCTGTACTAGAATAATGAACAGAGATTCCTGTGTTTAAGGTGAATAACAGGATTGTGAAATACAATCTGTGATCCTATGAAGCAAAAGTGACTGAAAATTGGAAGGGTTATGAGGGTACCAGAAGATGACTGATCATCTGCTGAGATTCAGCCTAAAATGTTATTGTCAAGTAGATAAGGACACATTTTGTGCCATTGTAGAAAGACTAGGTGAGACCTCATCTGAAATACTGTATACAGCGTTTATCACATGTGTTCCAGAGACATGAATTGAGACTTGAAGCTAAGGAGAGCTACAAGAGTGACCGGGAGAATGATGAATTAGGGTTGTAAGAAGAGACTATAAGAGCATCTTTGCTTGGCTTAGTGAAATTGAGAGCTTAAAAATCTATACTGTATGAACAGTATAGGAAAGGAAAGTGTTTCCTTACAGTTAAAAGACCTTATTTTACCCAAGAACAAATTACTAGAAAATGGTCTTAAATAAAACCTGAGTAGAAATTTTAAAAGGGGATTTAATTATAAGAGATGTGAACATATGGAAACACATTTTTGGGTAGAGTACTGAGGGCAAAAGTGTTGCTTTCTAAGACAGATATCAATAAATATATTATGAAGTTTGTATACTTTGTGTTAAAACTAAGGTCTAGCCTCATTAATTCAGAACATCTGTACTAATCGTTGTTACAAAGTACATGATTATAAGGATGCATATTTGAATTAAATTTAACTAGGGACATTTCTAAAAATTAAGAAAACTTTTAAAAATTACCTTCTTTAGCTTGGATTTTTTTAAAAACATCCACAGTGTAAAGCAAAGCCTTGTATCCTTCAAGTAGGATACTTGGTGCTTTTCCTAGGAAGTGGGCATAGCATACTGGAAAGAGCGGTGCTGTTGCCTTGTAACATGCAGTTATTTTGATGTAACTATTGCCCCTTGTGTCCTTCCTTTTCCTGGATAATTACAGGTAATGGAAGACTGCAGTGATGGACCAAACAAACTTTTTTTCCCCTTTTATCCTTTTTGTGAATGGGTAGTGTCAGTGACTTTCTCTGACTGTAAAAGCTATGGTTAAAATCACAACTCAAATTCTCTGGGTTCTTTTCCATATGGATTTCTTACATGGAGTTGATATTTTCCTCTTATTTTTCTTCTGTTGTTTTTAACCAGGTTGCTGTTTTTTTCTTTGTAATAATTTCTTTTGTTCCTGTAATAGCACACTAAAATTTTGGAGTAGGATGCACTGAGACCCCAAATACACAGTTTAATTTACTTCCTTTTTTTTTTTTTAATATAAACATTTCATTTTGAAAAAAGCAGTAATTTCTTTGACACTGTCATAGTCCTTATGTGCTGTATTTTGTTGAATGACTCTCAGATGTTTGTGATGTATGTTGTCAGGTAAATAAATCAAGATTTATTTATTTTTCTATATATACTCAAGATATTAGTTGAAACATTTATTTCTGCTTTACATATACTTATCTATGATGTATGTCCAGTCAATCTTTGGTGTTCATCCTCTGAGAAAAACAAAGAGATTTCAGGGACCAGGCATTTCCTTTGTTCCATCCTAATGGAAGTCTGGATAACTGTTTGAGTAACCTGGTCACCTCAGTCAGAAAGTTTAGTCACCTCTGTCAAATAAAGTGCAAGATAAATTCTTTCTGCATTGATGTAACTTGTAGTAAGAATGCCTTATGTACAGAGCCATCCTGCAGATTCCAGGTGTTTTTGATTTTCTCTGTGTTGGCAAAAAGAAAATGATCCATTAATCAGAATATTTACTTATTTTGTCTTACCAAACTGTGAATTTACCATGTATGGTTATAGCTGACAATTTTACAGATGCACCTGAGCCATAGTTTATCAGTTAACTAAGTTAATAGGATAAATTAATAGCTTCTCTGATAAAAGAGGATTTAGTAAAATGGATACAATCCAACATATACGTATTCTAGACATTAAAACCTCAAAGAAAATTGTTATATGCAGGTAAATTTTCAGCTGATTGCCCTATTCATCTCTGAATATTAAGTATAATTAGTTTAGTATGGCTGCCTAGTTTCTTTGTAATCACCATATAAAGTTTAGTTTAAAACTCTCTATGGAGAGTTTTAATGGCTTCATCTGAAACAAAATTTGGCCCCTGCTTATTTTGTCTTTTGAAGTGCATCTACAGTTAGGTGTGTGCAGGTTGCTTTCCTATATGCAGCATTTTCTAGCCATGAATATTACTCTTAAGCAAGAATTTTGAGTCTTCTGAAGCTTTCAGTTCATGCACAAGAACAAAAAGGGAAAAAACACTCAAGTATTGCTAACCTGTTTCCTCCAAAGTGGGGGAAACTCACTGGGAAATTCAGAACTGCACTCAGTTGTTCATGTCACCAAATCCAGTTGCCTTACTGTTTCTAGAATGAGATTGTAACCATATTTAATGATAAAGATATAAAAATGAGAAAGTTTTAGACAGGAAAATTTTTAGCAATTGTGTTTAGTTAGCTGTTTTCTTTGGAAAAAAACTTCTCTTCTTAGAAAGACTTATCTGCATCAGGGTTTTTGTTTGGGTTTTTTTGGTGTTTTTTTCTTTTAAAGAGCTCCCTTTCACAATTTCAGCTAAAGCTTTGGGTTCAGTGTAGGGAAGCTGTTACTTTACCTGAGTATGAGGATAGTCTGGTATGAAACAGTGGTAATGATAAATAGCTTCTCTTAGTGTCGACAGTGTCCCTTTGTATTTGTATTTACACGTTTCATCTCACAAGTGCCATTCACTCATATTTTATATTTACTGTGGGCCTTTGCTTGGTTAATTATATGTCACAATTGAAACTTCAGAAGCAGAGATGAGTGGCAGGGAATGCACCTGAGCAGAGAACTTTCTTCAAATATCTTTATTTGTCTTTATTACCAATCCTGTTCCACTGAGTGTTTTTCAAGGTATAATAGGACATTTTTTATGCATTTGTTTAATTAAAATTAAACTATTAAATCTCTTGTTTTATCTCTGATTCTATGACTCCTTTAGCTGTTGATGTGGGATGACCTGAGTTTCTTCTGCCTGTATCCTAATCCTTTGTGTCTTTAGGCTGTAGGCTATTCTGTATAAACCCAGCCAGCCAGTGTCATAACTGTTCATTTCTGAAGAGGAACAGCTTACATTGTTGATTATTTAGTGACAGTTCACAGTGCTTGGTGGTGTGCCTGGCTGACACCCAGCTACTGGCATACATTTGACCTGTGGAGATCAAAGCCTAAAGGAGACAAATTGTATAGAGAGATTCAGGAAAGACTTAACTTGGGCTGAACTTAAAGGAAGGAAGTTTTCAAATACCTGCTTTTTTTTCTCTGTAAAGGTGGAATCTATGCCTAGGAAACATTCAGAGGTGGAGAGGACAGCTCGTGGATGATACCAGCGAGAATTAACTGTTACTGAGGTTGTATAAAACATCATCTCAGAGCTGATGCCTTTTGCAGTAACACAGGGACGTATTGAACACCAGCTGAAAAAGCAGCTTATTTGGGTTTTCTCTTGCACATGTGAAGAATGAAAGCCAGAGCTGAAGTTAGTGTTGTAAGCTGACTTTGCTGCCTTACAAAGCACAGCAGAGCTTAGGGACAGAAGTGCTGCATTTTGATCATGTGAACTGGAGCTTTTGGAAAGACTTCTGGAAAGAGCAAACCTCCTACACAGAGTTAGAGAGGAAACTTGACTGCAGGATACTTGCCATCTGATTGATAAATAATGTTTAGGCTTGCACGTAAATAAATCTGGGGTTTGGTTGGCAGTTTGCTATAAATGCACAGCTTAATAGGGGCATTCTCAGAATAGTCCCATTGTCTGCCAGCACAGCATGGACTCGGCTGGGATGACAGGAGAAATCTCAGTTCTCTGCACCACAGCAAGACGAAGTCAGATGTTTCCATTCCTGTCTGCTGGAACCAATTTTTGGCAGATTTTAGCATTTTAGTAGTGGCTTCCAAAGGCCTGGTATCTAATGTGGTGGCTAGGAGGGTGGTCTGGTCCAGGGGCTGCCTGGTGCAATATCTGACTTCCTGACTGGTATCTCTGTAAAGGGAGAGAGAATTGTTTTGTTGAATAGCTCATTGCTGGGAGGATTATGCTGTGAGAATTAAGAAAAGAAGAGGAATCTTGATGAGATCCAGGCCTTTTGTTACAGCTACTGATATGGATGTTAAAATCAGTGGGATATGTTTGTGAGCAATAGCTGTAATAGAAGACACTTGGGAACGTTGAATGTGTCCCTAAGTATCCTGCTGATACATAAAGCATGAAATATGTAAAGGCACATGTATTACTTTCTCTGTAGCTCAGTCATTCATAATAGAAGGAGGAGGTGGAAAACAGATCCAAAATGTTCCTTCTCCCTTCTATCCAGGTGAAAAGGCTACGGACTCTGCAATTTTTGCTTGTCTACTGGCTTCTCCCTCCTTCTGTCCTTACTTCCTTTTCTCCCTTCTTCTCTCCCACTTTGTGTTTTCCCCTCCACCCCATAAGGGATGGGGAATGATACAGGTATTTGGCCTGAAGAAGATAAAAGTTTTAAGGCAGAAAACATACAAAGAAAGATTTTTTATACAAAGTGAATTGTGAAAATTTTTCTGTGTTCTTTTCAGAGTACATGATTGTTTATTAAAGAGAAGTGAGAACTTGCACAATAAGATAATTAAAATTACAGATACAACTTGTGGAAGCATCATAGTAATTGCTTTTATAATAGAATGCATGTAGGTTAAATTTACAGATTTTGCTCTTATATCTTTCAAGTATTGAATAACTTACTTTAGACTATTAATCATTTTATTGTATTAGTACTTTCATAGATGGTAAGGTGCCATTGTTCTGTTACACACCTATTGAAATCTTCCTAAATTTAAATGTTACTACTGTTTCTTTTTCTGTATACTGCTTTTATGAACTTCTCTGAGTTTTGAGTGTGAGTACATCACAGAATGTGCGCAGATCCATTCTGTCAGAAAAAATGGACTTGTCTTTTCGAACGCTCTTTGTAGATTGTGGAGTTGGTGTATCAGAAGTGTGTTGGTATTGGCCTGCAAGATTACCATGAGTTTGAAATAGGTATCAAGGATGCTATTCTTCACTTATATCAAGGATGCTATTCCCAGCATCACAAGGGCAAGCTGTTGTAGACAGAGGAATTATATAGTTATTGCTGAGGGTTAGGGGGGAGGAGAAATAAAGTTGTAATACTTGGATTAATGTATGCAAGGTAGATAATCCAGAGCTTGTATGGTTTGATTTTGTAGCTCCAATAATTAGGTGGGTTGATTGGTTGGTCTGTATTTATCCCTGTAAATGAAGCATTTTTGATAATTACATTTCTGATAATTACATTTCTGAAAGAGTAAGCATGGAATTTCACAAATGTTTTACAAACAAAAGTGAACTTTAAGGTGGAAGGTTGGGGTATTTAAAGACACTTAGGGATCTCATGCTGCATGTGGATAGATACCATCTGTGCCTTCAAAAATGCCTTAATGGGCATTTAGGTGAGTGGGCAATTACCCAAATTGGACAAAAATACTTCTGAAAGTGTTGCCAACTAATCAGTGTTCATGCCTATAGAAATACGTAGGTTCTTGTCGCTTTGTTCACAGAGCTCTCAGCTAGCACCTGACTGGCACTCATGTTGGACAAACTAGATAGGCTGTTTCTCATTATTCAGCTGTAAAAACTTGCCTAGGAAGGAATTGGATAAAGTTTGGAAGCTGCTTGGGATGAAGTAATCCTATGAGAATCTGATGTCTCCTCTTCCCAGCTAATGCATCACATTCAAATAGTGAATTTGAGTTTATAAGAGCACGTGTGTGTTTTGGTCCATCTCTGTGTCTCCCATGCCTCCCTCAACTGAATGACTTTTTTTCTTTCTTTTTGGTCAAAACCCTCACAAATAAGCACTGTCAACCCCCCAGATCCAATATTTATGTAAAATAATGCAAGGAAGGTGCAGCTGAATGTGCTCATTTTCCAGCACGTTCGGTATTTTTTGTCTGCTCACTGAGCGTGAGATGGAATTTTCAACTAGCAATTTCAGCTAGACTTTCATCTTGCAGAAACCATTTTCTGGCAATTCAGAGTGTGTGCAATATCTGGTTGGGCAAGCTAGAGATACTGTGTCTTGATGTGATGGCTTGTCACTCTGTTGTTTAGTGAAGCACCTTGTTTGAGGCTGGAGAATGAAGGATGAGCCTAATAAAGAAAAGGTCTTCCATGTGTGTATATGTGTATGCCCATGCACCTGTGCATATAACCTCAAACTGAGAATAAGTATTCTTCACCCCTGCTAAATTTATGTCCTTTAAGCTTCTCGTTCTTTCTGGATTGTTGGCCTCATCCAAGAGGGAAATGCTTTTGTCTTTTGAAGAATAAAGAAGTTACCGCAAGGTTTTATGGTGTTTTTAGTGCTTGTGTTTACTATACAAATACACAGGTTGCCACAAAGCTTTACTGTTTATGTTAAGAATTTGTGTCAGAAGAAGCTCTATGTTGTGTTTTGAATTTTCATAATGATATTATAATAATAGAAGGTTGATGTTATGGTATAAACGCTGCAGGCCCTGAAGTACATTGGTTGCAATTCCAGCATGTGCGACTTACTGCAACTGCTCCTCTGTCTATCTTATCATCACCTAGTGCAGGGAAGAGGAAAATCTCAACAGCATCAATTCATATCTGAAGGACTTCACATATGCTGAATGTCAGATGAAGGCATTTCATGTTTATTTTAGAGCGGCAGTAGAAAATTATAGGATGATTTTTTTAAATTGTGGTATGATTTTTTTTTTTAATTTTTTTTTTTTGCCAAGAACGGTTGAATGAGATGATCATTGAGTTCCCTTCCAACGTGGTGTTCTATTCTATGGTTCAATGAACATTGTAAAACTATAAAAAAGACAAAACACATAATAGTTTGGATTATTTTTTCAGACTCAATTGTTCTGAAACATATATGATTTTTATTTCTTGCTAAAAGAATAGAGAATAATTTGGCTATGTTTGCTGCAACATTGGGATAACTAAGAGAATAGTGAACCTATCCAAATCTGTGCCATGGGCCTTTCATGAAAGATATCTTTAAAATGTTAAAGCAAAGATAAGCAATTTCATCTAATACAGTTAAATTATTTTCATTACTAAATATGAATTTTAGTTAATATCATACATCACTTGTTTTTTAATTGTTTTCTATGTTACTTAAATTATTTTTAATCCTGTTTTGTATGTGTTTGTACTTGGAGACCGACACAAGTAGTATTGGTACAATTTATCTTCTTACTTATTTCAGAGATATAGTTCATGCAAATTTGTTTATCAATGAACTAATACCTTCTGCTACAGAAAAAAGATCCAAGTTTGTTACCTAAAGGTTAAATGTTTGTGTCAATAATATCTGACAGTGCTTTTGGAAGAAGCTGCTATTAGCACATAAGCACTGTGTGTGCTGTCATTATCACATCGTAAGAAGGAATCTAAAACAGCACAAAAACAATGGGATTACTGTGTATACAGGATTAGAGATTCTATACCTTCGAGCAAAGGCATTGTTTCACATACAGTGCCAATGATTTTTGTGATGCATCTTATTTCAATATCATTCTACATGTTAAAGCAGCAAAAAGGGATTCAAAAGTCTTTGCTGAGTACAGGTGGTCTAAATGATAGCTATTCTTTGTGTTCTCAACTTTTAAATGGGAAATAAAACCAGTTTGGATATGGGATGAGATTTAATACATGGAAAAATGTGGAGATTTATGTATTGTTCTCTGGAAGTCTGTCATACCTCTCTCTGGTATTCCTCATCTTGCTATAAGATGTTTGGCCAAGATCACAGGTTCAACCACTTGCTTTCAGTGCTGGCACTCACCAGACTGTCTCTTACACTCTAGCAACACTTTAGAAAACATCTGCTTTTTAGACAGAGAAGGCAAATATTTCAAGTCTATTGCTCTATTCTAAGCTTTGCTCCTTTCATCTAGAGGAAAAGCCACTTTTTTTCCCAGGATTTGGAAAGTACATTCTTTCAAGTCCAAAAGAATATTTTCTGAATTAAAATATTTGAAGAGGCATCAGTTTAGTCTCCTGCCAGCTGCAAGAGACTCCTGCAGGCTCATCTGGAATGAGCCAGAACAAAACTGCCTCCTTTTAGCCAGAAATTTACAAGTTTGTCTTGTTTTTGAACTGGATATTGTTATTTTTTTTGTTCTGTAAACAGTCTCATTTGTGCATGTGAACATTGCCAAGTAGTAATCACTGCTTAATATGCCAAGAGAGAGTTTTTGCACAGATATCTTTTAGCTTTTATCTTGCTTGACACCCTGCCATTTGTCCTTGGCTTGCTGAAATTATCTTGGTTTGTCCTCCACTGGTATGCCTTTCCTCTCTTTGTTCACAGCTCTTGATGTACAGACCTCCTGAGAAGGCAGTCTAGAAGGGAATTTTTTATTGCACCCATCCAGTAAATCTAAAACTGATTCAATACCTGTAATAACTAGATAGTGCTATCTGTGATGTATTGCTGGTTTGAACAAAAAATAGTTTGAAATTTGTTCTTTGTGTCTAAGGACATAGCTGATAAAATGACAGCCTAGAATATTTGCTATTTAATAAGGCCTCCTAACGTACTGTTTTCCTCCATTTGTTTGTTTTTTATTTCCCCACCTCTATTGATACCAATCTGAAGTGTCTGGAACGGTCTTTAGACAGGGGTGGCTACTCTGGTGAGTGAGAGGCATCCCAGCCTGCAGCCATCCTCTCCCTACCTGACGTGGAGGTCTTCCTCAATAAAAGGGGTGACACTCTGCTCTCCCTGGAGGAGACCAATTAGAGCACCTGAACTTAGTAGGCATTATACTTCTTATATTTCAAGTGTACTCCAGCAGGCTTCCTTTAGGTCAGGATGAGAATCATTGTGTTTGCAGCATTAATGAGATTTCCATTGTTCCCAGTGGTGAACAGCAATGTTCAGAAGTTATTTCGTGTGTGTTTCCATCAAGGCTTTGCAGGAGGGGCACTTTCAAATGCACAAGTGGAGTCTTCACTTACATGGTCTGCTTGTTTCAGTAGAAGTTCCCCTTTTGCTCTAGAAAATCTTCTCAGGTAACTGGCAATGTTAAGTTGGAAAAATCTCTGTTTTAATTAAATATTAACAACATGAGTTTAGATTTTGAACATGGACAATGTGAAGTGTTGTTAGCTGTGGAAATCACAATCATCTTAATGAGCTACTTTTCACATTACTATTTTTATTGCACTAACTGTGACTATTATTTAATTACTGGGAATGTGTAGCTGTTGTTCAGATATAGATCTCAAAGGACTGACTTATTTGTGCTTCCTGCTATTTTCTCACTCCATTTAAATTCCAGAAATGCAAGAGATGCTGCCATCATATAAAGCAGAAAGTACAACTTCCTCTGCTGCAAGTTGGGACAGCTTTAGTGGTTTGAAAGTAGTTGCAAATCTGTGTTTCAAAGAGAGGATTCTTCAGCAACAGATCAAAACTCGAGTTCCACTTCTGGCTTCTAAGCAATGCTTATTCTGTGCATTAGAAAGAGAAGGTATGGCTACTGCTATCTGGTTTTTATCTCTGGGACTCTATTTCTACACATAGGATGAAGGAGGTTCAGTGGAGCCTGCAAGCCTGTTCAAGTCACAGTGTGAGGTATGGAGTGGCAAATCCTGTGTTGGAGGCTGTCTCCTGTCCCAGCTTTCCTTTCAGACAGATGCTGTAAATGTGGACAGTGAGTTACCTTTCAGCTGGATGGGGCAGTAAGGATTAGTCAGGTTGAGGAGTTGTCATCATTCTCCCTGTGTGTGCAGAGGCAAAACAAACCCCAGAGTTCAAGTTCATTTTTTCCATTTTAAGTTGTATGATTAAAACTTGATTGGACAAAAGTGATTCAGTAAAAGGGTGTTGAAGGAGGAATAATGCATCTTTTGAAGAGGATTGATTATTTATTGTTATTTTAGTTTTGTGACTTTGTTCAGATTAGCCCTTGCTTGTTCTTCAGTTGTTGCACTTCATGAGATACTGGAGTTTGTTTTACCTCTGGCAAACTGCTGAAGCATAAGCCATTTTTGGCTTGAAAAGCCGACAAAACAATCATCAAATCTGAGTTCATGAGAAGGTAAGCTACTTACTGGCACACATTGCAAATTATGTTTGCCTTCTCAATCCCCATTTTGAATACTGTGGATTTATTAAGTATGCATATTTGGAAGGATTTTACTTTGCATAGTATTTTTGCATTCAAGTAGTAGATTAACTGGAAAATGAGTCATTTGGCATTATTAACATTTAATTTCTGCTAGGTATAGACAAGCTTGAAATAACATTGGACTTCCCATGACAGTAGAAGTGAACCAAAGGAAGGATGATCTGCTGGGTTATGTTTAGAGTAGTTGACCGTGGTGAATGGCAGCCTTGCTCTATCAGTGCACATTTTAGTAGCTTCTGATGAACTTCTGTCCTGATCTTTTCTATAGTCTTCCTTATGAAGCCCTTACAAACCCTTGAGCATATAAAGAAAACCAGGAGAACTGAATGAGTATTTTATAAAACTTAAAATTTTTATTATCATCATCATCATCATCATCCTTGGATAGATTGATTACTTTGGCTTTTACAATTGAATGCAACAACCTAAGAAGATAATCTCTTTTTCAGTCATTTCTTGTGCTGGATAATCTTTACCATTAATTTCCCCTCTTTTCATTTTGATAAAGTAGAGTTGGTCACTTTATAATTAAATGTCTTCATTTTTGGAAAATGGTGCCACATCTGGAGTTGTCTTCAGAATAGTGTATTTCCTTGCTAGTATGATAAATGCACAGACATGGAATTTCAGTGATAAAAAGTTCCATATTTTCACCTCATACTTTCTGACACTATAAACTTCTGAATGCAATAGATCAAGTGTACCTTTCAGGTATAAAGAAATATCGCTTAAGAAATAAGAGTATGTAATGATATAGACTAAAAATTTCCATATATTTTTCATAGTGATTTATTATTTAAAAGTATTATTACCATGCCTGGTCTCATTCCCTCCAATCTCTTGATATTGCTGAATGATAAGAATTTAGGAAACAAAGTTAATGTAATTGTATGCAAAGAATAGATTGCATATACTCCACAGGAGCTGGTCTCTAACACTATTTGCTTGAATATTATGAAATATTCATTGCTGGAGAACTCAAAGAGTCAGCATCTGATTAGAAGGTCCAAGTCTGAAAATATATTAAAAGCTGTTGAGTGTTTGATCTGTTACCACTTAGTAGGTCAAAGACGTTTAGGGGTCACTGCACTTGCACAGATAAAGACATCAGAGTAACCAGGGGGCTTGCATAAATTATGATTTCTCCAGTAGCCCTGCTGGAGGATTAAGAGGTTTGCTTTATGGGTTTTGTTTAACAGCGTTTAGGGCAGTCAGATGACTGAACTTCTTCCACTGGTTATTTAGGGGGTCGTTTGGTGGTGGGTTTATTTCTTTTTTTTTGTTTTTTTTTTTTTTTTGGTATGTGTTCTCCCAAGTTACGGTGAATGAAAGGGATGTTTTGTTCTGTAAATCCTATTATGAACCTTGCCCTTTCCGCTTTCTCCATTTGGAAACATTTTGTGACATTTAATGAGCTTGAGCACTGGACAGAAGATTTAGACTTCTTGTATGCATGCTGCTGGGCTTGTAATAGCAGTGCAGACAAAAATGAAAGTATGTGATAAAGAAGTAGATGGTTTGCCACAGGTCTTGGCCAGATTTCCTTGCAGCCTATGGAGCACATGTGGCTTTAGTGTTTCCTGTCTAGAAGTAGTGGCGAAAAATTGTGGCGTCTGTTTTATCCTAATTGCACTCAATGACTCGGTAACATATGTAAAGCTATTGCACAGGAGTTAAATTCTGCATGTATTCAGTGGTTATAGAAAAAGCAAGCTGTGCATCTTTCTTGGATTTGTGTCTTTTTTTTGTTTTTTTTAAGTGTCTTTCTGTCTGTCTTTCCCATAAGCAAATACCATCTATTCACAACAGCAGAAATGTCTCGATGTTATTGGTACAAAATGCCAAATTAGAGAGAGAGAAGCTATTAATAGGCTGGAACTGTTTACGGATATTTATGGGTTCTCAGATGCCATTCGTTACACCAGAGCAATCACAGCTGAAAGATACGTGCAGGATGTATGGGGTGTAGCATGATGTTATGCCAGTTCAGCTTCTGCACGTCTGGCAGAAGAACTGCAATGATCTGTTGCCAAAATGCTAACAAGGGCCTGTGTGTGTATCTTTTGCCTCTGAAATATTTTCTGAATCATCAGTGATCCATGTGGCAGGCGCTGATTTCAGAATGCTTTGTTCATGCAAAATCCACTAAATCACAGTCTAAATTCCAAAGTCATATACTCCATCATCCCTCACTGCTCTGTCATCATCTCAGCAAATGTAAATATTGCAGCATTTCTTTCTTTGCAGTTCCTGGATGGAGGAGGAGTCCTCCAGGCAATCATGGAGTATGTCTTGAGGTTTCTGTGCACATCCTTGATGGCATGTGATTTGACTTATTATACTCTGTATAAGATCGCTGATCTGTAAATGAATGGAACCTTTTAGTAGTGGAATAAGTGGGTTTTACCCATTTTGTACCTTAGAATTTTTTAGGTCTTGCTTAGAGAGAGAGGTCCAGTAGTGCTGGGAGCACTGGTAGACCATGGCTTTTGTAGCAATTCCGTTGTACTTTTGTGCAATATAAGGGCACGTTCAGATTCAGATATTTATACCATTATAAAATATTCTTGTGCAACATTCTAATCTTATGAAATATGTTTTTAAAGAAAATAATTACTAGTAATTAAAGACACAGCCTGATACTTTGCAGGCACATGTGGTGTTTTGCACACAGAATTATAACACATTATTGCAGGGTCCACCCTGATGTGCCCTGCAGTGGAATTGTTGCAGAAGACTGGCTGGAGGAGCAAGGGTTTCCGAACGCTTTCCAGTATTTCATTTCTTTTAGCCCAAAAAAGAATGGTATCCTAGTGGGTGAAAGTTTTACCTCATTAGTCCTTGGCAAAATTCCCCAAATCAGTTTTACAACTGAGACATCCTTCTAGGAAACATTATCATGAATGTTAAGCAAAATATTCACACCCCCGTTCCTCTTAGGATGTTAACTCTCTTGTTGTGTCTCTCATCTCACTTGCTCCCTGATATACGCAAATAAAAGAAAGTATGTTGTCAACTGGCATGCGTTTCCTCAAGTATTTTTTGCCTGATCAGTTTTTTTGCAAGTAAGGTCGGTGTGTGCTGCTGCTGGAATGACAACATACTAACTCTGAGATGATGAACTGCAGGATGGCTCCTTGGCAGTTGTTGCTTGTTCTGAACTCTAATGCAGTATCCTTTGATGCCTCAGAAGTCCTTTCCTTTCTAAACTGACAGACACAGCGAAGAAATTGTTATATTTTAATTAGAGATAAGAGCAGTGCTCCAGTCCTTTTGGACAATAGCCATGACACACTTTAATGAAAGTGCTACAGATTTCACTTAGCAGTCTCCTCAAATCACTACAAGCACTTGCTGTTCTACATATGAAAAATGTAAGCCTTACAGCTCAAGTGCTATTACTCTGAGCTGCAAATTCTAAAAAATTAAAATTTATTACTGTCATGTAAGAGAGTGTTCAAATATCTGAGTTATTTTTGACGGTTTGGTTTGATTTGGATTGGTTTAAAAATTTTACAGATTAATCACTTTTGTATGCTTTCCTAGGAGGGAAGAGACATTACTTGTGATTTATCTGTGATTGTCTCACAGCCAAAGAGAAAATTAGTGTTCAGTGTTTTATCAAGAGCAGATATCTCTTCTGCTTTCTTCCCCCTCTTCTGTCCCCTGTGTGCTGGAGGAAACAGGTGACGTAGTCCCTTGGTTTCTTTCCATGTCTGTTACCTCATTTTTAAACACGTCCTGCGATTTTCTCTGCATCTTTACTTTCCCTCTCACCTTGAGTTCCAATGAGCCATTCTCCATTTTGCCATGTGTTCCTTCCTCTCTATTTTTATCCTTTAAATCTTTGCCCCACAGTCTACAAACCTTTTATTTAAAAACATCAAAAATAAGAACCACTTCCCTTGATATGTTCACGATATCATAAGCACTTCGATGGATACTTCTTTTGAATATAATTTATCTTACAGTATCATTTATAAATTAGATATAATTTAAAATTACATATTTTTGTTTGGATACTACACAAAGTAAAGTTTAATATATAAAATCCCTTCAATACCTTAGACTAATGGTACATGCATTTTTTTATTAAATTTAAAATGGATGGATTGGGTTATTTCAGAAGTCTGAAGCAAAGAGTATGATAACCTTTGCTAAACAATGAAGGTTCTATCTTGTCTGGTTGAGTTGTACAGATAATTATGAGAGATGGTTGGACTCGTTTTGCTGAAATAGTCATGTGGGGTTTCTCTTGCCTTTTAGTGTTTGTTTTCAGTGGTTATTCCAGTAGGGTTACATTCACCTCTCTGAACCACAGCACTTCACAGGGCTGAATTTCAACTGAGGTATAAATTAGTTTAGAAGGAACAACACGTTCAAATTCACTTTTGTTTCTGCTTTTTCTTTTTACTTATTAGCAAAACAGCACTCACTTGTTTTGAAAGAGTTTGGTCAGAGTTTAACTGTTACGTTTTTTTAAAAATTAGTGATGGTTCTACAGGAATGCTATTTTTTTGTTAATTTAAATGGAATTACTATTTTGATAACACAATATCACTGACATCTTGTGAGTGTTTTACTAGGTTGTGCACAAGTCCTAATTTTCTAGTAGTATATATTTTATATATATATATATATACATTTATATGCATTGTGCATAATGAATTTCCATGTTTGCCTTGTTAAGGGCAATGTGATCACTTAACATGTGGATCCATGAGATCCAGGGCTCTTGGGTATCACTGGAGACTACCTGGATGGATGAAGAACCTGTTTTTTTAATAACAAGGGCATAAACTTTGTTTTTCAAGAGCTGCCTGTGAGCGTATTTCCTCCACAGGTAGGAAGGGATGGCTGCCTTGGCCTTCTGGGCCAGCTGCTGGCACAACTCTGTCATCTTCTCAGCAACTCACTTTGTCAGGCTGAGAAATGGAAACACCTCTCTGTTCTTTAACTGGTTTTCTTGTTTGCACTTACGAAACGTGTGCCCATTCTGGAAATGTCAGAGCTGCAATAAACTCATAATTTCTGTGCACAGCCAGAAGCAAATATGATCTCCATGTCTACATTCTTACCAACTGAAACCTAGAAAAGGGGCAATAGGCCTTTTAAATATTTCAAACCAAAAAAACCCACTAAAAAGCATTTACTGATTTTACTTCAATTTACTTTAAAAACCTGGAATACATTCCATTAAAATTTAATTCTGTTTCAGAGTTTTAAGTATATATTACAAATTTAAAACACAGATCATGACTTATTTCTAAGGGAATTAAAAAGCAATACTGGAGCACATTTCTAGTGCATAAATCTTTATGGGACTGAAGTGTAAAAATATACACAAACGATGACAGTGATAAATGCTTTTGAAATTGCAGGCAAGTTATGAAACAAGCACAGGTCTACATGATTAAAATTCACTGCTGATTGAAATTAATGATAGTTTTATTATCTCTAGTGAAAGCATGCAGTTTATTTATTTAGACTATGATAAACTTTTGGATGTAAATGAGTGAATAGAAAATGCTAATTTGCAGTCTTTCATCAAATAGCTGCAATCATTGTCAGAGAACTGTTGAAAGGAGGGCAAATAAAATGACAAACAAGACCTTTATTTTTATTTATTTTTATTTTAGTATATTCCACATTGAAGTCAGGGACCTGAGCCATATTATTGCCATTTATTTCCCGTGAAAACAGATACAGGTTTTTCTGTTGTTGGTGTGCTAAAGTATTTACTCTATCATTTACAGTGTTATTGATATTTTAAAAAATAATCTTCACAGAACAAAAATGAAAATTACTGTTAAAAAGAAGTGGAATATTCAGAGTGGTAATTAATGTAATTTAATTGGAAATGACTGAGTCAGCCAAAGTATTTTGAGTGGAAAAGAGTGTTTTCATAAATAATCTTTTCAACCTTCCTCAAAACATACTAAACCACTTATCTTAAATATAGATGTGGCACAGTTCTAAATGAGAATCTGAAATGGCTTCAAAGTGGCTGCAAATTTGTAGTAAGCATTAAAAGGTTAGACTGCCTACGAGAGGTGCCTCCTTTGCCAGCTTCTTGCACCAGATTAAAATCCTTCACTGATTTGCAGAAAGGCCATTTGAACCATAGCAATAGGCTTCAGGCTCATGTTGTGTGTAATTCAGAACATTTGTGAGTTAGTTGTAATATTTATAAGAAATGCTTAGTTGTGAAAAAAATAGACCTGTTTAATATTATAGGTTTTGGTGAAGAACGTACTTGGGGAAAAAATTAGTTGCAGATGTTAACCAGGAAGATTGTTCTGCATGGAGTTCTTTATGTGGCTTTCTTTTAGAGATGACTTTTAGAAATGTATGGTATTTTAGATGGATTCTGGGCCACCTGGAAATGGGGCTGTGACTCCACATACTTAGAATATCTCAACATTGTAGGCTTTTCATAGGAGGAAAAAATAAATTAAGAGGTACGTAATGAAAAAAATCTGACCATAATTCTACGTTTGCCCTAGTGTCTGTTTTGAAACTTTTTATTTTTCTGTTCTTAATACACACATTTCAAGTGTTGTGATAAGGTCTATGAAAGATTGGCTTATCCCATTCTTTTGCTACTGTAAACCTGTTTAGAGTTAGCAGATTTTGTATGAACACGAGCAAAAATCCCACAAGGTAAGTAGCTGTGGGGGCTTTAGTATTCATTTTAATTCTAGTTCTTCTCCATTAGTTTGTTAAGCTTCAGCCTATATCAGTTTATTGCAAAGACTGTTATTTTAGTGAGTTATCTTAGAGAACCAACACTGGGGTCATCCACTTGGACAACAATCTGCTTGGTCTGACTAAAAAGGGCAACTTCATAGGAAGATCTTCAAAACCTGGTAGACAAAAGTCTGGAGGCTGTAACCTCACACAAAGCCCTGAATCCTTGTGATAGCAATTGTTAGGTTTGGCATCAAGCATCGATCACATCCTTCTTCAGCACTTCATAGCTTTGGTTTTAGCCAGTATTTAACTGTTGACATTGAGGGTGAGATGAGAAGGAGCTTTCAACTGCTTTCCCATGGCAAACTTCATGAGAACTAAAGAAGGGAGACAAAGTTTTGTGTCTGCTGTTCATCTCCATCTCCCAGTACGTGACTCTTCCCCACCCAGTTCCAAGGTTTTAGTCATGGTTGCCCAGCATAACACCAGATTTTAGGTCGTATTTCTCCACAAATAATGGGATTTCCTAACTTTCTTAATGCTTGGATTTATTTTGAGGCATTTGACTCAGCAGTAGTGTGGCATTGGCTGAATTATGGACAGTTTGGCTGCTGCCCACAAGATTCTGTAAAAGCAGCAGCAAAACTTGAAGATGTTTCTTAACTACAGAGAAAGAATGCTTGCAAATTAAGTGCTCTAGCTGATGGTGATGGTGCAGTTTCTAAGAACCAGATCTACAAAATTTCAGCAGAATTTTTGTTCTTAATGCAAATAAGTGTTTCAGAAGAGGTCTGGCAAGTTGCTGATAGCCCATGCTGTTACGGGCTGCCTACTTTTTTATTTTTGTGGGGTTTCACAGTGTCAGTATCCCAGCTAAGGTGACCATACCAATTTGAATTCATGTCTATAACTGCTTGGGAAACGCTGTCTGAAGGGTGCTGTGTTGTCCAAAAAGTCTGATGCTCAGGGTTATCTCCTTTATGCAGGATGGGTTCTACAGCATGGCAGCAGCATCAATAATGACCCTCATTTTAAAAGGATAACAGCAGGAAAAGCCAATTCTCATTGGTAGCCTACTAGGCTGCTTGCTCAGGAAGCAATACTGCAAGATGTAGGAGAGGTGAGTTTGAATCCCAAAGGAATATTGAAAATAAGTCTGACACTTCTTGAGCAAGTGCTCACAGTGCAAGGGCCTTATCTAAGAAAGTCAGAAATAGCTGTATATTTTAAGTGCAAAATTATAAAACCATTAAAAAATGCCCTGAACGTTCTCGTTTATGAGCTCTTCAGTAGAGCTGTGCTTTTTTTTCTTAATGTAAGTAGTATGAACTCAGGTATTTTTGCTGATAGTCCCTCATGTAACACGTACTTCTGACATAAAGTTCCAGTAAATGTGTAATTAACAGGATCATTTTCTTAAAATTAACTGAGAATAATTTCTGAATTCTAACTGATAATTGAGTAAGTTAATTAGCGTAAAACTGGTTCTTTCCATTATTTCATCTAAATTTCACAGACAGTTTTAACAAATTTTCTAAAGTTACAATTTTTCTAGCATATTTGACACTCCAATCCATGAATTTCACTGTCAGGTACAATAACCTCATTGTTTTCAGTTATTTTAAGTTTAGGAAGATTAGGTGCTTTATTTTGGTATGTTAAACTGTTGTTGAGAATAAGTGATCTAATAATAATAATATATTACATTAATATAAATAGATCTAAGAAAGGATTGAGAATATAAAAGAGTATTTCTCACTATTTTATTTTATTTTATTTTATTTTATTTTATTTTATTTTATTTTATTTTATTTTATTTACCAATGCTTCCATTGAAGTCATGGGGAGTTTGTTTTGATTCTAAATGCTGAGTGCTCTCACTATAGTTGTGGATGTCGGATGTGAATTGGAGGATGTATCCCAAATGTCAGTTCTGAAGGAGGTAATGTAATTGTCTTGAAGCGTTCCTGACTGAAAATACCATGTTTAATGTTCAGTAGCCAAATCGAATTACCTGCTGCTGCTACCCTTGATTTACAGCAGGGATATAAAACCCATGTAACAGTTATTCTGATAAGACAGAAAAATGTCAATGGTAATTTTTTCAAACCTGTTCAACTGCTGTACGTTTAAGGAATGTCAGATGTTCAAAGGAATTATTAAAGTTATGACATATTAATAGTCTAGCCCTCCAGATTAATACACTTCTTCTGATATTTATTCCTCATCTGAGATTTGAAGCTGTGTCTGGATGTACAGCATAGTGTATGAGATTGAAAAATGATTGGAGTTTTCGTGGGTTCTTTGTGCAGTGAAGTACCAGTAGACCTGCTCATATTGATCCAGGAAGTTTCTATAGTCTGAAGTGAGAGAGTCCAAAATATGGGGCCCAGTTGCCAGCTTAGAAAGAAATATACTTTTAAAGATTAGAAAGAAATTCTAGGCCTCCAATAACCAGTTGTTGACTTAATTACATCCAGAATCCTACCTTACATGTCTACATCATTAAGGAAGGTTGTGGAGCTTTTTCCTGACTATCTCTTAGAATTTATGTCTGAAAGCTGTTTGTCTGAAATCCATTTTCCACATACAGGCTGATTAAAACCAGCGACACAAAAATTAATCACTTCCCACACTGCCAAAACAAAGGCTTCAAGAATTTGCACCTGCATTTGAAAGCATATAATAATTATCACTAACTTCTTCATGAACTTAATTTCTTGAGCATCTGCAATAAAATGTATTAAATCGTTTCGTACACACAAAAAATCTTCTTTTAAAAAAAAGTATGTAATTTAGTAACAGAAAAAGGGAAAAAAGACTAATTTCTGTTTATTTTAAAGCCTGCTTTATGGAGAAAAGCTTACTTTATGGATTTGTTTCAGACAAGACAGATTACAGGATATTTGAACAATGCATTGCTTAAGATTTATGTGTATGGTGCATAAATAAACATATGAGGTTTGTCTGTGTTACAGCAGTAGTTTGTACCATACCTGTTGCTCAGTGGTTCTTAAATGAGGCTTACTGTGCAGGGAGACTTTCCATTTGTTTACTGTTTTAATTAATCACCGTGAACCAAGAATGATGATTTTGTGCAATTCCATTATCCATCCTGTGACACAAACCAACGCCGATCATATTACACTTAACGAGCAAATTGTCAGTAAATAGTTTTGGATTTTTGGCTGGCTGAATGTGTGCTTTCATGCATCCTGACTTGCAGCTCTTGGTTCACATTGATTTCCCACTGCCTGTGTGGTTTAGCTCACTTAATAGACCTCTAATTGCTTTGATACAAGTGACTATTTTCTTTCAGTCGTTTCACTGTTGAGAAAGAGAGAATTTATGAATAAAGTCCTGAAGGATACATTTTATCATAACCACTGATGGGTTTATTAAAAAATTTAAAAAAAAGGGATTTAAAACTAGTTGGGGTAATTTAAGATGCAATAAAATGTTTTTAGTTTGTCTGATGACATAGGAATCATCAGCCTCATAAACTATATATCAGATTACTGAAAGAAAAAGTAGTTTTCTCTTAGATCTAGCGCAATATCATCATATCATCCTTCAAGTACAGCTATTTAATTTCAGTCCCTAAACTTCCCTAAAATTTTACCTAGATAGTATTCTTCCAGAAAATCTTCCATACAAAAAAAAATTTCTAATTCTTTAAAAGAATATATCTATTTTTTAATTAACAAAGCATGCCACATTTGAAATACGTTCTCCTCCACAAACACAGTACTAAATAATTCCACCATTATGTTGGGTTTTTTTTGAAGAGGGTGTTTATTTTTTGACAGACACTTGGTTTCTGTGACAGACACTTGGTTTCTCAGTGTTGTGGGTTAATCCCAGTAGGCACCCAGCCACTTGCTCATTCCCCTCAGATGGATGGGGAAGAGAATTGTAAGGATAAAAGTCACAAAACATGGACTGAGCTATTAGCAGTTCAGTAGGTAAAGCAAAAGCTGCATGGACAAGCAAAGCAGAAAAAGGAATTCATTTCCCACTTCCCCTGGGCAGGCAGGTGTTTAGCCATTCCCAGGAGAGCAGGGCTCCATCATGTGTGATAGTGACTTGAGAAGACAAACGCCATCACTCTGTCATGTCCTTGTGTCCCACCTCACCTTCCTCCTCCTTCCTCTGGCTTTATATGCTGAGCACAACGCCATATGGTGTGGGATATCCCTGGGGTCAGCTGGGGTCAGCTGTCCTGGCTATGTCCCCTCCCAGCTCCTCATGCACCCCCAGCCCACTCGCTGGTGAATGTAAGCTGTGTAA
Source organism: Campylorhamphus procurvoides (assembly GCA_013396655.1). NCBI lineage: Eukaryota > Metazoa > Chordata > Aves > Passeriformes > Dendrocolaptidae > Campylorhamphus > Campylorhamphus procurvoides. Next base: position 521,033 of record WBMV01004514.1, read on the forward strand.
GCGCTGCTCAGCAATAGCTCAAAGGTCCCCACGTTATCAGCACCCTTTTGGTCACAAATCCAAAACACAGCCCCGTATCAGCTGCTGTGAAGAACATGAACTCTGTCCCAGCCAAAACCACTGGCCAAGAAAACAGCACTACAGAAAGCAAATTCCCAAAATTGCTCTGTTCATTTTCAGACACCTAAATTAACTAGTGTCATTATCATCATTATTACATGTTCAATGGTTTACATTACTCTGAGTTGGGGAACTGAAACCTTTTTGGCAACCAAGCCTGGAAATATGAATTTGAGTTTCTGGGTATCTTCTTTCCTCTATGCTCTAACAAAGTTATTTTCTGTGCCAGGATCTGGATGGAATAGGATACTTATTTTCACCGAAATCCATATTTATCTGTTTTGTCTCCTTCATCATCCAGCTTTCTCATGAAGGTCCCAGAGGGGATTGTTTAAGTATCACACAATAGCTGTCACACAGTGATCTTAAAGATCTACAGTCTAAAGTTGTTACTAAGGTTATTACTGCTGATTTTCTTTGGAAATGTGCCTCATATCACACTTTCCTATAATTTCTGCCTTGGTCCACAACTAATGGTACCAATTCACTTCCCCCCCTTACCCCCAGCATTCTACAAGAATCTTGTATAATTGTTTCACATATGTGCTGCTGTATTTCAATTAAATTCATTTGTGGGGTTAACATAACCAGATGACTGTCATTAAAAAAAGAAAAAAAAAAAAGAGTTAGTGCTGACTCACACCAGTGGGAGTTTCATGCAGAGGTGGTAATTCAGTACGTAACAGAACCCAGCTTCCCCAAAATCAGCCTGCTTCAATTTCCAGAGCTGAAAGCTTAGGGTTTGATTAATTATTTTGGAGCTTTTTCATTCAATTTAAGGGCTAGTTTTATTAATGCATTCTTCAAACCGAGACATAAAACATTATCGCTCTCTCGATCGCTGTAGTAAGTGTTGAGATCTGAGGGGACCAGCTGTGGCAGCTGTGTTCCCCCTTGGATCTGGAAGCTAAAAAACTTTCATCTCTGTTGCTGTCTCAGCTGCTGCTCTCGGGCTGTGGCCTTCCCATAACTCAAACCAATTTCAAAGCAATGTAAGTAACCTCATTGGAATGCCTTTGGAAAACCGCAGGAAGATTGGGGGTTTTCATATTATTATTATTATTATTATTATTTAAATAGTGCTTGTCCATTTTAAAGGAATGCTCCCATTTTAAGGTGATCTGTGCATGGTGTCTGTTGTGAACTGAGAGACCGATCCTACAATAGTGTTGGTATTTTTTCAAGGAGGAAAAAAAAAAGGCACTGACTCCAGCAGGGCAGATGGCATGTAAAGCTTGAGCTTAAGAGTTTCGTTTAAATCTTTTTGATAGTTGCATAAAATGGTATGACCTTTGGATCAGGTTGTGCACAGAATTGTATTTCAGACATGGTTTTGCTATAAAGAGAAGAATACCTTCCTGAAAGACGTACAAACACTTGTAAGTTACATTGACAGGATGGGCGGAAATGCGTTAAACAAAAGCAAAGCAGTGGGAGGGGAGCTTTTGAGACCTCATGGTAAGACCATGCGCTTTACTCACTTCTTGATGTTTCTGACCCCAGAGAGAACCTCAGACTTTTTAACCTTTCTTGACTGACTCCAGTGAAGTGTAAAACAGTAATAGTGCCGGACTTTCCAGGCAGGGACAAATTCCTGCTGCTGACCTTCATCAAAACAGAGAAAAGCATCCGTCTTTTCTTCTGAATCCTAAATCTGTGATTGCCAAGCGGACGAGATACAGGAGAAAGCCTCTCCGTCCCCTGCAGTGTAGTGACAAAGTGGCTTACAGTCTTGCTAATGGGAATCTGTCAATGGGGAAGTGACTGAGTGGTAACTAATCAGAATGCTAAGTCAGTAGCAAAAAAATTGTGGGAACTAATAAAACTTTAATAGATCAAAAGAAACGATCAGACAAGGCACTGCCTATCTAAATGCATTTGCAAAGTAAACACTGGAAACCCCAGTTGCAGAATGGGTACTGAGAGAAGAACCAGTGATGACTCTGAATATTAGATAATTAAATGTTTTATGGTTTAATTTTACCTAATTATTTGCAGCAATTTAGCTCAAGATAAGATGAGTCTGTTTGAAAAGATCTGTGTGAATTAGCTCTATCTTTTCAGTATAGTCAATGAACATGTTTCTGTCTCACAAGGGACAGTGGGAGCTAGTCTGGAATCATTGAGACACTTCTATTTTCAAAAATAAGTTGTCTTGTAGCCTAGCCCTGAACGTTCCCCTGTTTGGCTCAGGGCACTGTTTTGTGATGGGATGATCAGGGAGGCAGTGCCATAGAAAACATGAGCTGGGTACCAGGAGGGTTTGCAGTGTAGAGACCCCACATCCTCCACACAGGTTCAGCTAGTATTGCTCCAGCCCTTGCTTCTCCTGGCATAATTGCAGCTGCATCCCATTGCTAGTGGCATCTTTCAGATGCATAAAACTTCTCTAAGCAGATAGCAAAAGCATGCTTGAGTGACAGACTGTCACTGCTGACTTTCACTTTCTGGCTATTGAACCAATTAGTAGTCTCATGGTGAATTCCAAATTAAGTGGTATTTTACATCACTAGCACAGCACTAGTAATCACTCTCTTAGGCCAGCAGGGAAAGGCATCATCCTCTCAATTTGTGGTGTCAGGGGAACTTTTGGAGTTTATGGATGATGATTTCTGTCTCACATTTATGACTGGTAACAGAATGATTTATGGTTTATCATATCTTTCTGTTCAGTAAAGGACCAATACAGGAGAAGTATATTTTGGGAATGTAGAAAAATAGATGGATTTAAGCACAAAGTTTCATTACTATTCTTTGAACCTTCTAAATGATTTGACCTTTATCCATAAAGTGATCGCTGTGGTCAACAAAGGCTAGTATTGATTTACAGCACAGCTAACCTGTCAATTCTAAGCTCAGCCTTTGACCTTTTGTTTTGTTGCTGGAAAAATTATGGTACATGCCTGAGTCATAGTCTTTAATAGGTTTTTTTCTGTATGCAAAAGGCCAAAAGGCTCATTCTGTATAAATCAGCCAGCTTAATAATATAGGTGGCAGGAGAAAGCAAATTGTCCATAATTAAGAAGTTCAGAAAACCTGACTGGCAAAAGTATTTCTCAGAATTAAACAATGAGCTTTTCCTGGAGACAGTAAATGTGCCTGTTTGACAATGCGTAGCAGCCTTCGCTTATCACGTGAATTTTTGTTCCTTCTTGCTTGCCTTTTAACTCACATCTGTTCCGAGTGGGGGGAAAAAAATGTAGACAAGATCCTGATAGCTGCGTTTTTCATGTTTTAAGTTTCCCCCCTTTTAATCTTGCTCACAAACAGAACACCACTGAGAGGGTTTGTTTCCTTCCCATTTCTTCTTCGCAGATAAAGTAATGTTTGCCCTCTTCTCTAGAGCAAGGTATACCACTTCACAGCAGCTTTAACCTCAAACACATGAAAGATGCTTTTTTTTTTTTTTGGCCAGGATGTCAGCTCAGGGAGATGGTGTTTACATTGTTCAGAAATAGAGCTTCTATAAGTTAAATGTGCTGACTGACCATTTAATTGTGCAGATGGCTGCTTTGCTTTGCTTTGCTTTGTCTGTATTTGGGTTGTTTGAAACTGTTTGTAAAAGGCTGTTAATGGAACTAATGGCAATGAATTATAGTCCTTGCCCTCCTCTCCCTGTTCTACCCCCTCCCCAAACCAAAAAAAAAAAAAGGAAAAGAGTAGTTTTGTACATTGAATACCAGTTGTTTATCTCTGGAAAGTATTACAGTTGGGGTTGTATGGAAATGTAACATTATGCAAGCAGTAATCATCACAGTCTCAAAGCTTAGTATTTTTAGCTTATGATTTTATTCTAATACTCCACATTTAGGAATGAAAAATACTTTCATTAAAATATGGATAAAATTTCCGTCATTGCTAAATTCTTGTTTGGATGGGAGGAATGTAATTGGGTTTTAGAGAAGGCAAAAGCCTTAACTGGTAGAGTTCTGAAGTAGATCATAGTTTCTCCTTCTGAAACAATAGATAACAGAACTATCCCCTGGTCCTGCCAGACACCAATCAGAGATTACATATGTCTCAATAGAAGTAAAAGGACTGACTACAAGGAAGAGCTCAGCAAGTTCACTTTATTTCACTGGATTTTTTTTTTTGCATAGTTTACATGAAAAAACAATGTTGTCTTGTTTCTTTTAAGCTGTATGGTAGACTCTTGTTTTATCCCCCATGTACCTGCTAGTACCTTCAGGAATATTCTAATTATTAAAAATTACTCTCTCATTAATGCAGTGTTCTGAAATCCAGGCAACACCCTCACCCCCACCTCAGATTGCCCATCCATAGATGCAATCTACGGATGAATCCTTGCAGCTTCATTTTTATCTAGGACTCAGTCTAGTAGTGTATGATAAGGGATTACATATGCTTGCAGGAACACACAGCTGTATCAAAGAGTTTGTCAATACTAACCTTCTTTTAATGATCATTCATTTTGAATTCCAAATTCAAATTGATGCTTGGATCTTGTTTCCATGACTACAGTTGCAGTTCTCTGAGATTGGTAATATTTGATGCCTATTTATGTCAGCAATTCATGTACTAGAAATATGTAGATAGGTGTAAATTAATATCAGTTTAGATTCTCCTTTATGCAAAGACTGGAACAGAATATCATGACAACCCAATATATAACTAGTAGGCATGATGCTGCAAGACAATGTGAGGATATGTAGCTCTGTGCAGTATTAATATACTGAAAGGAGTCATATCTGGCCTTGGCTGATTTGGTTAGGCAGGCAAACTCCCTCGTTCTACTTACCCCAGGGAAAACAGATGCCAATGCAGAGGAAGAGCTTTAATAATAGCAGTAGATTTGCCATCTGTCACCTTGCTGGACAAATAATCAAGGATTAGAGATTTAACGCCTGAGAGGGATTTTTTTTTTTTAAATTTCTCTTCTGGATTTTGTATGTAAATCCTTATGAACACCATAGTAGAGTTTATTGTGCTTACATTTTCCTATGGAGACCAACTTTCAACAATGTTCTCCTGAAATCCCACCTTTTGTAAGCAGCTTTGGAACATGTGTAGTTATCACGGGGTGCATCATGGAAGAGATCTTGTTTGATTCCTTTGCAACTGGATTTGTCCCTCTTCGTTATTTCCCTGGAAGGAAAAGAAGAAAGCAATGGAGTGTTCATTACTATGTGTTGCTATGGAACAGAGAGCTGAAAGCACTATTTCAAGGAGTCTGTCACTCACTGCAATTAAGTGCAAAGGTACACTTAATAATAAACCCCAAACACCTCTTCCTGCTCGAGTTTTGTATGACTTCTTTGTGTGATAAATTTTAGATGTTTTAACTTGCTGTAGGGTTAGACAATACATTTTGAACCGGGGTGTTAAAGATGGTTCTTGGTTTTGGGAGGGGCACTTGCCCTGCTATCATTTATTAACACTGCAATGAACATTTTCTGTAGTTTAGTCATTTCAGTTGCTAAATGGAGAAGGAAAACAGAAGAAACTTTACACAGTGTGTGCTGTGTATGAGACCGTGCACAGTACAGGTAGGTCTGTGATGTGAGATAGGAGATTCCTCAAGAAAAAACAGCCAGAAGGAATCTAAGCTAATAATGGAAGAAAGAAATGGTACATGATGATGACAGCCCATCAGCAGCCTAGCAATTTTTGAGTTCTGTGTAAGTGTTGCAACAGGACAACTTCAATAAAACCCCTTTGTGACTTTGAGACTATTGTGGGAAGCATTACTTCTACTGCTATTTAGAAATCAGAGTTAGTTTTCTGCGGGAAAAAAAAAAAAGTAAAGGAACTATTGATTAAACAGGGATAAGATGTTAAGGGGCCTCAAAAGTTAAGTTTATCATCGGGAATAACACTTGAGCTGTTGTCATAATAAAACTGCAAAAGTGGTCTGTATGTGCATCCTTCGGTTGCGTGACCAAACTCAAGAAGGGATAAAGAGGAAGAGTCTTTCTAAATTATCTGACTCCAGTTGTGAAACAGGTTGTGGGACAGGTTCCAGTCTCAAAGAATGATGAGGTTGAAATTGTTATTTCATCTCTTCAGTCTCAGTTAAGAAGCAGTTTGTTTTTCTGTGCCAGAGACATGATGATACGCCATTGACATATGATGATATGCCATCTGAGAGTGTTTAATTGAATTCATGTAAAACCCACAGAACCAATTTTCCTATCATGTTTTGTGTCCTTGTAACATGAAAACCTCCAAGTCACCTGTATAACTTTTTCACTTTGTTTTAGAGACATTTGGCATGGAGGAAATGTCACAGAAGTGAAGGTGTGTGTGCAGAACAGGAACAGTGTCCTTCTAACTGCAGAAAAACACACCGGTTTGCGATGGTGACAGTGTTGACATTATGCTTTTCCCAAGGGAGGCAGCACTGGGAGTTCTTTGCAATTCCATCAGGGGGCCTGGCGAGAAGAGAGTTTCTTGTGTTGCCGTCAGCCTTCTCATAAGTCTGACCCATCAGTCAATGACTGTTCTCTCTGGTCATCTGTGTAGTCTGCCAGGACCTTAGACTATTCCCTGATGCACAGCTGATCAAATGCATTTTCTTTTCTTTTTTTAATTTCCTCTTTGTCTCTGTAATATCAGAATATCTTCAGAGAGAGGCACTGAGCTCAAACCCCACACTTTCTACAATTCTAGCTGGTAGCCTCCAGACTAATGTTTAGGCTGAAAATGATTGCCACATAGAGAGCAAGGGTTTGCAGACAAGGTGGGAAGGGACTGCACAAATGGTTTTGCTTTTCCAAACAGTGTGAAATATAAACTGCCCGATAGAGTCCTGATCATGTTACCTAATCAGTTCTGTGACATTTCAGTGCTTCAGCAGTTCAGCCTCTCCAGTTCTTTGTAGTACAAAACTGTTTCAAAGAAATGGAAGTGTTTTGGCATAGCTGAAGCTAAAGGATTTGTTATTACACTTTAGAAGTGAAAATTAACAGTATACATGCAATGTTCACTTCTCCTTGTGCACTGTGAAATGTATTTCTGCAAAGTTGAAACCCTCACGAAGGATACCCTCTTGCTCTTATGACAAATAGATCCTTTCTTTGCTTTCAATTTATTGTTTACAAAGGGATTTACAACTTCTGAACATTGATGGCAAATGAAGTGAACTAATATTTTCAATTGCACAGTTGAATCATGGGATGAATACATTATAATTACACAAATTAATTTGACTCAGATGAAGATAGTACAGAAACTAGCTATTGTACCTGTTGTTGGCCTCCTTTGATTTTATCAAATATCTTTCAGAATATTTAATTCACAAGGGTTTAGCTGGTTGTGAATTAGTCAGTATATTACTACTTCCCTTAGAAAGAGACAGAATTGTATCTAATAATATTATATATAAGTGTGTATCTTTGAAAACTGGGATTACAGGTCTCAACTGAGATGTTCATTGAGGGGACAAGTGGAGTCTTCTGGAGCTAGTAGCTTCATTTAGCCTAGAATTTTATTTTCTCTTTTTCCCTTTTTTATTTTTTCTTTTTGTTTTAATTACTGGGCTTTACATTTACTGTGTGCAGAAGAATTAAGGAGTGGGATTTTCAAAAGACTCTGCAGTGGCCTCATCTGTACTCAGTGAAGTTAGTGATAAAATACTCAAAGCTGGATTTTATAGGATTAAGCCGATTTACACCATCTGTGAATCTGGCCCCCATTAACTTCAGTGGTAGCAGATTTAACCAACATTGAAAGCTTTTGAAAACCCCATCCTAATTTGGTAGTAAATACTCTGTATAAAGGCTAGATGTCAAAGAGGAGTTAAAAATAACAAAGCATCAGTCTAGGTGTTCCCCCTGACCTTTGTCATTATACCTTCTTTTCCATCTTAGAGTTCTAATTTATCATGTGCATGATGACGTGTAGATTTTTGATTTTCTCACTATGGTCATTTTGCTATGTCAAATCACTCAAATCACAGGTTTACAAACAGGATTTGTATGTGTAGCCAGACACATAATGAATAGATATTTGAGGTTTGTGGTGTATGTTGGTACAGCAAAATTTCTCTCTAACAAAACAAGTATCATGTTTGATGTTTATTTTTATTTCAGCAGTAGGCGGTATCACAAACCACACAGAGCTATTTTGCTTTCTTTGCCTATACATATGACTGCATATTTCTCTATGTGTATGTGTATATATTTTTATATATCTGTTAGACATAGCTCAGCTATTTTCAGCCATTAGCCAAGTCTCTTTATCACTCCAAGTCTGAATAAGAGAATGCATATTATAGCAGTGCTTAAGTGATCAGTAGTATGGCATAATTCATAATTTCACATAATATGTGAAATAATATTATGCACATAATTCATCATAATTTCACAGAAATTCTCTGAAAGTAATTTTGCTTTTTGGAATCATTCTAATTTGTTCACCTGAGAACTAAGATAAAAGGCCAAATGCTTAATTTTGTTATACTGCTGTAGAAATATTTGCTAAATTGGTAAGTAGTTAAGTAATGTGGTTGCTGTCTATTTCACCCTTTGTACTCAAATATTTCATGTTTGAGGTGGTGTAAAGTACATATTTTGGGTTACTTTTTAACTTGCAAATATTCCGTATTAAATTCAGCAGGGAGCTGTGTTTGGAGTTGTCCACTGCCACATTTTCCATTCAAGACAGTCCTGGAACAAAAAGGGCATTTCATTTTCTGTATCCAGGATTAGAATTTATCCGGGAGATCTTTAGCATTGACCAGAGCAGTTAAAAAGCCATCACCAACAGGTTTGTGAGAAATCTCATGGTCACTGTTGTGCTGCTGTTTGGGTCCAAGGCATTTGCCCCACAGAGGAGAAGGTGTGGTGGTACAGCCAGCCTTCCAAAAGCACAGGGCATAAACAACCCCTCCATCAACACTTCCATCCTCAAAGAGCTAATTGAGCTTTTAGCAACAGGACTCTGCTCGACTGTAACCAGAGTCAAAGAACTAAAACTAGTTTCAGCTCCTTGAACACTTACTCATTAAAAGACGTGGGAGATGAGCTCTGTGCTTGCTCAGATGAGTAATGTACATCTTTTTGCACCTTGAGCAAATTCTCTTCTTTTTGCCACTTACTGTATTCTTCTTTAATCTTGATTTTTTTTTTTTCAGTGAAAGCATATCAAGCCTGGTAAAATTGAAACTTCTTGAAACAGGCTTTTTTTTCAGATGCTACACCGCTAAGATATAAAGTAATTTTACTGCTTTGATCTAACGTCATTGTATTTTCTAATAATATAAATTTCCAAGTCCTGGCCATGGTAGAATTGCTGCACATTTAAAAGTAATTTATAAGTTAGCTGTAGTATAGCATGAGATCCTGATACAATTTTTCATGTGTAGATAAAAATGAAAGAAAACAGTCAGTGCTTCTCTAGAGATATTTTTAAACTGATAGTTTTTCATGGGCTGTAAAGCAATGGTTTAGTTCAACAGAAGAATCAAACCTTATCTGTGATCTTAAGAGGATATAAGTATTACAAGTATTAAACTTGACTGAAATGGTTTTTTCCTATTCTTATTTTCTACTATTAATGTAAATTGATTAATTATGGTTCAAAATGAAATCTAGATTAAGAAAAAAACCCTTGAATGGTATCTGGGGCACAGTGCAGCAATGATTGTATTGTATGGCCTTAAAATAATCTGTATTCTCATGGAGATGATAAAATTATTCTTGTGGGCACAATACTGCAGCAATGAGACACATCCTTGCAATGAGACACATCCTTGCTTTCCAGACCTAAAGTGGCATCTCTGGTGTTTTATACTGTGGGTTTGATGGGACTGTTTGATCCCGGGACAGTTTATGGGTGTCTCCTACATAGTCTTTTGGAAAGACAGGGCCTGAAATGCTAAAAACCAAACAGTAGTTTTACTCATCTATATTTCATTATTTTACAATCCTTTTATGATAAAATGTCACCATCTCTATGAGTCCTGTTGCTTTGCATTTTGAATGTAAGCAAGTTTTCAGTCCAGAGACTTTTATTAACAGGCTTTGGAACGGATCTCATATTGAACTTTGTAGCAGAAGATGCCCTTTTGAGGTTCAGTTGTTAGTTGATGCTGTAGATGTCAAACTGGTGAGTCTAAACATTCTTCCTTAGGAAAAAAAAAAGAACCAACACACCCCCCCCCCAAACAAACAAACAAACAAAATAACACCACCGCAAGGCACAGCAATTGATTGTCTTGATATATTGTATTTAATTAAGAGAAAAACTGGCCTAGGTAGATATGGTAGATATGTTTTATGTGTATTTGCATCAAAAAGGACATACATTTTCCTTGTCCAATCCTTGTCTAATTTCATGTGCTCATTGAAACTCAGTATCATCTACAGCACATGAATAACACAAAGCAGTTAGTCCATTAAACCCAAAATGTTTTTACTATTTTATTGGTTTGTTGGTTTTGAGATGTCAGTATTATCTTATGTTTATTTAATTTTGCCTCACATACTTTTTGTAGACTCTGTCTCTCTGAACGAAGCTGAGCTTCTTACAGCAGCAGAGAAAGGGCTTGGAAAGAGAAGGGGCTCAGAGGTATTTTCTGCCTCTCTGTGGTGGCTCTGGAGAAGCATCATGGGAAGCTTTCCTGACATCAGAGTTGCATTCTGGATTGGAGTTGCCATGGTGTCTGGAGTTCTTCTGTTCTGTTAAAACCCCAAATCTTCAGGCAATGAGTGCAAAAATATGGTTCAAAGGGGAACACCAAATTCTGGTGGTTGCTTCCTGATTCTTTCTCAACATATGGATAGATGCACATGTAACCCCACTTAAATTCTGTGTGTTCTGTGATGCTCACATAAACCATGGGGCTCTCATTATTAATGTTTGTGTGTGCTCACTGGTGAGCCAACTCCTGCCTAAATGCTTTGATTGCACTTTTCTTGCTGAAAACACTGATTTAGACTCTTTTGGCTCGAGCTGCTCATTTGCACCGAACCTGTGGGAGTGTAATTATCTCAGAGGCCATGGCTGATGTAAAATTTGGTTGGAAAGGACTGTATTCCACAAAGTTATTAGAATGAGACAGGTAAGCAGACAGGTAGGCAATCTATCCATATAAACCTTGCTGCTTTAGGAAAGCTGCTTCTGTTTAAAAGCATCACTCACACAACACCAAGTCTTTGAAATCTCATTATGTCCTGCAGGTATAATAGGTAGGAACTGTGTAGGAACTTGTTCTTATAGACAGCATCCTGTAGGGTGGAAGTATCCCCTGCAGCAATGGCAATATGTTAAGTCTTCATTATTGAAAGTTTTGCTCTGTATACGTTTTTGTAGTTCCTTTACCATTGAAGTGTCTTTGAGTTATGCATAAGGCAAAACAACAGAGTTTTCCTTAGCCCTCTCACTCAAACGATGGTGTATCAAGTATCATATTTGACTTGGCTATGCTTATTAATTCTTTCTTGTCAGAAATATGTATTAGTAGTAAAGTAGAAAATGCCTAGTGAAAACACGTGGTGTTTGGATGCAAAGGAACCTCAGGGGAAGAGCTCTTTGAATCTGAGTAGGGCACTATGTTTGGCAAAAGTTAGTTTCTTCAGGTAGCCTTGGCTGTAGAATTCACATAAATATTGTTCATGTAGGCATATTTGTGTAGTTCTGTGTTTTTCCATCATATCCACTACTGATATTTTGGGACATTTTAATCACTGACATGAATATACATGCACATTCACACACAAATCTGAAATGGAAAGATTTATTCACTGTGATAATGACTACTAATATGAAGAAAGTCTTTGGAATTCTCATCCCTGTCAGTCTGCTGCAATACATATCTCTCTACATAAAACCTTTCAATATAGCAATTTTGCAAACTATTGTGAAACGTATGAAATTAGCATTTAACATCTGTTCACTTGCTGACATATATTCAGGTTCATCCAGAATAAATTAAAAAAATGAGTAAAAAGAAAAAAAAATCAGTTTTCTGTCTCCAGATACTATCTTGACAGACAAAACGAAGTTTACTTGGAGTCATTGCAAAGAATTGTGGGATGCTGTTCATGGATTTGGGACTGCATCTATCAACAACTTGTTCATGAAGAAAATATGGGTTTAGATAACATTTTTTTTTCAGTTCATGATTCAAAGTAAAGATATGAAGACCAATTAATGAAAATATCACAGAAGTTGCATTTTCTGCATTACACAATTCCAGTGTTTAATTCATTCCATGGCAGCATTTTTGGATCATTGTTCTAATCCATATCTCCAAAAAGAACAAGCCTCAAGGGATCATCCCGTTGTCACCCTGACAGAATGTCTGAACTTGAAGCATTAAAACTAGGCAAATAAAAGCAGAGGTTTTGACACTTCAGGATATCATCCAACATACTTTTGGCTGTACAATAATTTGCTCTTCATACGAGTCTGACTTGCCTTCAATAATAACTTGCTTTATAATAGGACGCAGGAGGTGTAAGATAACCTTTCTTAACCATTCCCATCAGGTCTGCTCCCAAATCTCGAAAGAAATACTTGTGTTCAAGTCAAACTTGCAGTGTTTAACAAAGTGAAATGTCTTGAATACATTACCAAGTTACAGGAATGGAAATTTTGCATAAACAAGGGCTGTTATCATGCCTCCCTTTCAGTCTTATCCCTTCTTTAGAGCACTGTTACTCCTTTTCCTCTGAAGACACATCGAGACTTTCAGGTTATCCTTTTCTGGTCCCTTTTTAACTGTAGCTGACATCTTTTCTGAAGGGTGATGGCAAAGCTCAATCTCCAGCTAGAACTGTGCCAAACTAATTGATTAAAGTGTTTAGGGAGTTTCAGGAGACAACTAGATTTTATAAATTAATGATAAAGTTGGATTTAATACGGATATATTTAATGAATTCTTTAGTTTAGAGAACAGTGTGGGGGAGAGATGAAAGGGACTATCGTTTTTATAAAGCTAATGGAAATTTCCTGCTCATGATGATCTTCTTTCTGCTATTCTTTTATGAAATATTACTCTTCAAATATTTTTTGTTGATTAGTAAGTTGCTAAGTACACTTGAGCATATCTAAATAATATGAATAATATCATAGCTGGTAAATATTGCCACCTGCTCAAGTCAGAATTTGTGGAGAATTTATGGTTAGTGGGCCATGTACACCATGAGCACCTATTTTGTTCCTAACCCTATAGAAACACAATCAGATGAGTTCTTATGCCCAGGTTGATGCAAGTTTTAAGACCAGAAGAATAGGGGAAGTGAGACGGAATTTTTGGGAGCTGGGTTTGCTCAGCAAAATGTATCATTTAAGTAAGGTGGCACCCAACTATAGCTAAGCACATCCCATTGTCTCCTGTTGCTTTCTTTTTTTCTTTCCAAAAAGTAGTCAAACCAAATACCTTTTGTCTTCTGATTAATCAGTCCTTTCTATTGCACCTGAATTCCTAATGAATACTTAAGCTTTCATAGCAGGGAATGTCTTTAACACAGTTTTAAGATACATCACTACACTGTTCCAGAATGTTTAATTTCACTGTCTGGGTAAATTAAAATACTGGAGATTAATACAGCATTAAAAATACAATGAAATGTGCATTTCCCAGTCGGTTAAATACAGGCAACTTGGAATTCTTAAGTTGGTACAATTAATCAGTTAGACATACTGCCTCTGTAATACTCAGGTTATATCATTTCCCAGTAGGATTTTTATGTAAAAAAATTATTGCTTTATAATTTAACACTAAGTGCTCCCTGTAGAAAAATCAGAGTGCCGTCTTGTAACGTAAACAATGTAGATTACTGGTGTTTAGGCTTAGTTCAGTCCTCTTTGTATTTCTGCCATAATCATAAAATTGCTTGTGAAGCATATGACACCGAGTCACTTTTTCTGAAGTCAGTGGACAAAATTTTCCAAACTATTTTTTTTTCCCTCAGGGAACTTCACTAGAACCTGCCCACACAAAACCATTGCTGGAGATTTAATGAGCTGTTTTTTCTTGATTTCCTCAGAGAGGCAAAATGCTGAAAATGTTTTCCGAGCTACTAAATTAAAGTAAAAGAGAGAGACATATTTCCATTATCTGATTGTGGTTAAAAATAAGGATTAAGTAGCCTTTCATAAATAAATATTTACACCTGTTTAGCTGCTTTGTATTTAGCTATAGTAACAAAAACTGTAACACAAACTTCTGACATTCTCATTATTGATTTTATTGTATCCTTTCCCACTCCCATTAATCTGGTCATATACACAATTTAGTAAATAGTCTACCTAGACACACTGTAAATAGAACTGCAAAGCGGATGAATGACCTCCTTTTTAATCCTCATTACAATTTAATTTCTTTTATAGGAGATGATTTCTGACCTTGATTTTTTTATTTGTTTTTTTTACCACACATTTAAAACCTTCTGACCTGGGAAACATTTAAAACATATATTTTGCTTTATTAATTTATCATCATGACAAGAAAAAGATCTGTGTACCTTGAACCATTGGGTCAGTATAAATCTGTGTTCCTGGAAATGAAATACTGTAATTAGAATTCCTTGGAGGCAATGTTTTCTCTTTAACTTGATGTTACAACTTCAAAGACTCTGTGACTTCAGCTGATAGCGGAGCAACTCCCTAAGGCGATCTCAGTTAGACAGCTCAGGGATGGCCATTCAGTAGTAGATAAGGGAGTCTGTGAAGTTAATGAGTAATTCTGCCATTTAAAAATGCAGTGCACTTTTATTCATAGATGAAAATTACAGTTCTGACATCTTAGTTAAAAGTTGAGTAGGGATAGGGAAATGGTGATGGTAAATAAGAATGATCAGAGATGATAAAGTCATAGCACTGGCAAGTAAGCATTTGAAAATAAAGTGCTTTTCCTTCCAAAGGCTCAGAGTGGAGAAACTTGTTAGATCATCCCATCACCAATGCAGTTACTTCCCAAAGAGTAATTAAAATAATGTTTAAGTTACTTAAACCTTGGTGCATCTTTCACATCACTGAAGCAGTTTTCCACAAACTAATTGCACATTATTTGGTGATTTCTTTCCCCACCACCCACCCTCCCACTTTTTCCCCCCATTTGCTCTGGTTTATTTGATTCTCTTGCTTTCATGTAAATGAGCCCATTTGAGGAACGACCATATTCCCACATAGCACTTTTGAGCTGCAGAAAAGTAAGTGTGTCAGCAAAGGGGAGATGCTGTGCATGGCCTGCAGCCCTGACAAGGGCCCAAAGTTGTGTTTGGTAGGGGCTGAGGACAATTTGGTAGGGGCTGCCAGTGCTGAGGACAATGCTGGCATGTGAGTTGTTGATCAGCTGCCAAAGCACAGCCAGGCTTTTACTGGTGGCATGTTCACACAGACTGAACCAGGGCTCAGGATTTGCACAGGCCCAAAAACCTTGTTCTGTCTCTTTACGATTGCTTTGTTCAGACAGCACATTCCCATTCTCTGTGCTCCAGTGTATATTGCAAAACTTGATACCAAAGAATCAGAGGCCAGAGATTGGAAGCAACAAGAAAAAAATGTGCTGGATGGATAGGATGGAAAGGAGGCTTTGGGGCAGAGATCAGCACCAGGCAGTGCTGCATAGGCTGGCAAGCTGCATGGGAGGTTAACCTGGGAGAACAGGTTAGCCTGAGCTGTTTGCTTCTGGAGTGCTGCTTACATGGGCAAGGTCTCCTCTGGAGGAGCCTGCCTTTCCCTGCAAAGCTGGTGTTGCTTATCCTGGCTCCACATCCCTCTGACAGCTGAGTAGGGATGAGGTGCCCGCAGCTGCCAGCCTGGTGCCAGCCCACTAATAATGACAGGGACAGGAGTGGATGGGGAGGGAAGGGTGTTGGAACCCCTGGACCTCAGGGCAGCCTCGTATACAGCACATAGTGCTGAGTCAGCCCAGCCCAGCTTGTCTGTGGCCTCGCAGCATCCGGGGGGCTCCATGGCCAGTGATAAATAATGGATGTGAGCCCGGAGCTGCAGTTTAGAGCTCAAAGCTCAGAGTGTCTGATGGTGTCAAAAAGGCTCCTGTACTTGTGCAGTGTAAGCAAACCCCTCTCTTTTCTACCATGGATACTCAGAGACAGTTTTCATGGTAGTTCCATTTCATGTTGTCAGAGTTGGTTTGTCTGCATACTTCTGCATAAGCATTCCTCAAAGTCTTTAAATAATTTTTTATTGGTGCCCTTAAATTCTCATCAGTTTGTTGAGATGCTTCTGAGTTGCGTGGAATGTTCTCTCTGTAGCACACTCAGCACCGTATATAAACAGATTACAATCTTTGTGTCATGTCACAGGAAATGTTTTGTGTGCATTTATTAGAAATCTAGTTTAATTATGTTTTGTGCTAATGGAAAAGAAAATGCATACCTACAAGGAGGTATTTAAAGTGGTAAAATTCCCTTGGTCTTTAATGGTAGCAACATTACTCTAAACTGTTCCGCAGAATGGTAGTAAGCTGAGATGCTGTCTGAATGACACCCTGACAAATCAGGTAAGTTACATATTCCTATCTTAAAAATACTGTAAATAAGTTTTTCTAGTGAGCTGGCATATTATCTAGAGCACAGCTACTACTACTAGTACTACTACAGTCAGAGTAGTGTGGTTATTCAAGAAAGGTAAATTACCCTGTTAATTTAGAAGAAAGGCACTGAATTCTGTGTGCCAACATCCTTTCTTTCCTTCTGACCCTTGAGAGCATGCATTGACTTCAAAATTCACAGAAATCAAATTAAGTGCTACTTAGTTTTAGAGTGCCTTTCATCTCAGTACAAATGTAGACCAGAAATGGATCTCCTGAATAACACAGGCCTTAGAATGTCACTCAGTAATTTCAACATCCAACCCACAATTTGTGGTTGAGCTAAGGCGTATCTTTAAGACAGGCATCCAGACTTAATTAAAAGATTTAAAATGAGGGAGAATCTACGACATTCCTTGACTGTGGAGTGTTCTCTGTTTTCTGGACTGAGTTTGTCCAACTACAGCTTTCAACAACTGAACTTTACCTTTCTGTTTATCATACCTTTTTTTTTTTAAACTAGAAATATTAATCTTTTTCAAGACTTAAGTAGGCAATAGTGGTTTAGGTTATTCTGCAAACAATTAGGATGATGTTTAAAAAATACAGACAGTGCAGCACAACTGTATTTCTTTAATAACTTATGGTGCAATTTCAATGTATTTCCTTTTATTTTCTGTACATCGTAAGTGTATAAAAAAGAATCAAAATGCATTGTTCCTGTATATATGTTCACCAGAAAAAAAATAACCCTATAAACACAGAGTGCAAGCTTGATTTCAGCGTTTTAAACAGGAAGATTCATCTTAGAACAGAAAAAGCTTTTATTTTACAGGCTGTGCTGTGTGCTATTTCTTAATCTTATTTCTTCATGAACTTTCATATGGTCTTACAAATCTGTTGTGACAATATTTCCTACTGAGTTTCAGGTAAAGGGCAGGCGATACAAATGTAGGAAACACAGTTTAGTTCAATAGAAGGAATTAGATTTAGTGTATCACAACTTTGACATACAGCATGACAGGAATCCTCCGAGATGCAATGCCTGTGCAAAATTTCATTAGCAAATCACTTCAGTACCTAATCTAGTCTTTTATTTTAAAATCTGATGAAAGTGCAGGAATTTTAATCTCTGTTGCAGTCATGTTAGAAAGGATAAACATTTTTTTCTTTTAATTTAGATGAACTCGTAATAAAATCTGGTTAATGGCATTGCTTTAAGAAATAGATCCACAGGCTGTCCTGGCAACAAGAGGTGGAGATGAAGAAATATGTCTCCTGACACAAATTTCTAAAAGTAATATTTTCTTTTATTTTTTTAAAGAAAACAGCAAGTTTTAGCTTTCTTTAGTATGTTCATAGGAAAAGTGTTGTATTTTTTTTTTAAATATGCAATTAAATTCCCCAAGAAATTATTTAAAAATCTCCATTATCATTGCTCTGGCTGTAGCACAATCTCTGAGGATTGCCATTTTAATGCTAATTCCAGAAGCAAATGGAGCCAGCTGACATGTGCAGTATCAAGGGAAGAAGGTCAGCATAGCAGCTAGAGACATAGGAAACAGCAGGAGACTGCATTATTACTCATTACATATATTACACTAGACCTTAGGGATTCCTGCTATGACCAGGACATTGTTATTTTTGATACTGCACAAATGCAGCAAGAGCAGTCCATGGCTTGACTGATCTCAAAATAGAAGCAAGGAAAATGTTTATGTAAATTCTCCTTTTTTTTTTTTCCTTCATTTGCACACCTTGAACAAAAACAAGCTGGCATATATTCAGAAAAAATGCAAGGTCTTTTGCTGTCCCTGTGCCTCTGGCTGCGACTCAGATATTTTAATTTGATGAGTGTCATTAGAGGAAGCATGGGACACTCAGTGGCTTATGAATTCCCCCGATGGTGCACATTTCTGCATGTACTCATGGAAGTATACAGGCAGTAAAGAGCTGCTCAGACTCTATGGGATGCATCTGCCTGCATGCTCAGTCAAATGAAATTACTTAAAGTGGAAATTATTTTATATTGCATTGATTTGGGTTTTTTTTAGCCACCTCCACCCCCCCAGTTGTCATTAGCCACAATTGTTGTTTTCACCTGGGGATTCATCATAATTCAGATCTGTCTGCTGTGCACACAAGGTCTGGCTTTCATAATGTTTAAGACTGGGAAGGATCAATAAACCATTTAGTCTCATTGGGACTTTGCATGTCACATCTGTTAAATTTCACCTAGTTATCTGCATGCTAAGACTGGCAACTTTATATAAATAAAATTAACTTTTTTTTTTTAGATCAGCTGAAAGCAGCAGAGAGTGGAGCATTAGCAGTTTTGGAGGTCTGTGCAAAATGATGAGTTTGCTGAGGTGATCTCAGCAGGTGTACCAGCATGCATGCTGAAAAGGGCCATGATTTGTTTGCTCCCCCCTTCCTGTCAGTCAGACCTATGGAATGCATCCCATCTGGCTGTATATGGGGGGATCACCACGACTCTCTGTGGGCAAGCAGTGCACACAGGCTAGTATCTAGGAGCACTAATTCTTTGGTAGTTTGTGAGCAATATGGAAAGTTCCTTTCATTCCTTATTTCCACCTCCCAAAAAAAGAAAAAGAATAATAAAATGTGAAAAATGTTATCAGTCACATCAGAATGGGTATGATCACTTTTACACAGTGATCTAGACTTGCTGTGAGTCAAGTGGGATTTCCACTACAGTCTTAAGTTTAGCCTGGAAAAATAGATTCTCTCTGAAGGCTGAGGACTGCCTCTTTGTCTTGAGCTTGGGGGAGCCAAAACTGGTGGGTTGCCTTCTTACCACTGTGTAAAGCTGTAGCCAGTTCTCACTTGTATTTGCGTTTACTCTTTGTGTACAACCAGTGATTGTTGTACTGCTGCTGCCTTATTGTTTTATTTCTTTCCCTTGTTTTTTTGGTCACTTTATTACATTAGGAACACATGTTATGGCAATTGTCTGCAAGCTTTGCTGTACAGCATGTTTTTCTTGATGTGGTTCTGGAAGCAGTGTAGATATTTATTGGCTTAGAAGTTGGTCAAAGCCTGCGCTGCTGCTGAAGGGAACGGGCTGTTCTTGCTTCAACCACAACCAGACATTCCCATTTCTCCCCCTGCTTTGGCTCTCATACTCGAGTTGTAGCATGGTGGATCAAGTTGGCTCGTCTGACCAAATCTACCATGGCAGAAAATAAACCCACTCTTGTCTCTGTTTGAATGGACGAGCCGATCCAAGTCCCCACGAGGAGCACTGCAGCTGCCTTGTGGCCAGGAGTGGAGAAATTTGTAACCCTGTTACAGTGGTGGTGTAATGGTAGATTAGTCTCACTTGCCTGTGACCAGCGTGTCTCTCGGAGCAGCTCTGTGCCAAGGTTAGTCAGGCTCTGGCTGGGGGCCAGGCTGCTGTGGCTGTGCTTCTTGCCTGTCCAACAGTAGTTTATTTGGGGGGTTGCAATCTATATTGTTTTATTTGTGCTCTATGAAGACCTTCCAAACTTTAGGTTTTATTCTCCTATTACACACGTTGTGTTTTAATCTCAAAGGTATTATTTTCTATTTATTGGTATAAAATGAATTTTGCTGAGTTGCAGTTGTTTAGCCTGGTAGATTATACTGTAGCAGTGACCAAGTTGCTTTAACTCTTTAATTATTTATGTATTTACTAATCCCTCTGCCGTCTGCATGCTTGTGATAGAGATTTTATGTTTAGATCATTGTTTCCAAAAAACCCCAACAACAAACCCAACAAATCAAACCCACAATGTGAAACAGTTGGAAATAGCAGTGTACTAAGAACACGTCCCTGGGGGCCTTAAAGCACTTCTGCTTATTCTTTGCGAGCCAAAAAGTCATAAAAGAGAAAATATATAATGCAAGTATTTAATAAAATCAAGTTCGGCTATTAAGTTGGAAATGAAAATCTAGGCTATCAACACAACAGAGACCACTAACACCATCACAAAAATATAACAGATTGGCTTGCTAGTCCTGCTGGTTGACATTATTGATATTTGTAGACCCTAACTACTTACTGTTAGAACAATGAATTTACTTTACTTTTTTATAGTTTCCAAGATTTGAGTGTTTCATGTTTTACTGTGTAATAGTATTTCCTTGGCTTTTCTTTTCCTGTTTTTTTTCTTTTTTTTTTAACTAGTATATATCTTCCAATATTTTGAATTACTTTTAGATATAGAGGTAGATAGGAAAGTTACAAATTAATCTGGAAAATTTAAAAATCTTCTTGCAGTTGCACGTCTACCGTGACTTACAAAGAATCACTACATTTTTTCTCAGTGGCCTCCATCTTTTTCCTAAGAACCATAATTTATTGCTCAGAAAATCAAATCTATTACATGTAATGTATTCTACATTTTTTCTAATTAGCAATAAATATCAAAATTAAAATTCAGTATCTGTAAATATGAATTAATTGCTGCAAAGAAACACTTCCACTGTTGCTGTAAACAGAGTAGTTTGGACAAGTATACTAGCAAATGCTGCTTATTAGAGATAATTAAATATTGAGAGCAATTTTACTCCAAGCCACAGAAGAGTAAGAGATTGAACTTGGGGTGTAAAGCATCAGGCAGAGTTGAAGTTGTTTCATTGTTTTGGTTATAAAATCTGAAAGAAATAGGTCTTTAAATAAACTTATTATAACTGAGAAGTTCTGTTGCTTCCATTCAGGTGATGCAGTTCCTAGAAAATTTAATTTAGCACCAGCAAATTCTTTAATAATTTCCAGCTGACTGACTTTATCAATGTGAGTAGAAAATATGTTCCAATTTTGTCCGTTTCCTGCAAAATAATCTTACTGGCTTAGAGCCAAGTCAAAACACTCAGAATAGCTTTTTGGCACGCCTCAGGTTTTATAGAGTGGCTATGGGATTCCTGGTACCAGAAACATGAACAAGAGAGTGTGGGAGGATGTTTGGGGTTGTTAGCTGCAAAATCGAAGGAAAAGCAAGACAACAGGGTGAGATAATTTGTGTAGGCAAAGTCTGATACCTTAAAAAGGAATCAGTGATCAGTGTGTCCAGTAGAAGTGGTTTTGGCATAGCTGAGGGGAGGTACTTGAAGGCTTATTATATTTTAAGTCTTAGGCCATATTCTTAGCTTAAGCAAATAGAGGGAGCTTTACTGATTTCATTTAAGCTGTCCATATTTACGTAAGGGGAAGTTATAGCTTTCTAGATCAAGTTAAATAGGCAGTCTTTGCCTCTGTCCATACCTATTAGACAGTATACATTTTTGAGTCTCTTAGGTCATACACACATCACAATGCACAAAGACATATTGTACATATATAAGATGCCAGACACAAAATGGGATCTGTTAAACAAATCCACCTTAACTTGTCATGGCTGAATATGCTAAAAACTTTGGATGAAATTTTAGTTGGTTTTGGGTTTGTATGATGAACAGAACATGGAATTTCACCGTGTGAAAACTCTGTTCAGTCATATTCCAAATGGAGTGCTTAATTCAATCCTTCATTGACTAACAGATCCTTTTTGTAGTCATCACTTTAATATCTAGTTTAGCTCCAGATTAGGATGGTACAAAGCTTACAGTAAGAGGAATTCAAATAGCACAGTCAGTACTCTCCAGACTTGATTCTTTATGAGTGCTGAGGTCCTTTTCCATGGTCTCCAAACCAGAAGAGCTGGAACATTCATCTAAAACTTCAACTCATCCAATTGTCCTGATTTCCCTGTTCTTCAACAATTTGTATGGCTGTTGGCTCACCTGTGCTTCAGATCTCTGTCTGTAGAAAACATATAAAACTGTTTTCCTAGCCATAGCATTATTTTGAAGCCTCCAAGTACTCTAATAAGCAGGATCAGAGCAATACAATCGTCCTATCACACATGGTGAGTTTTGCATCCCCTGGATGTATATTGTGAAAAGTCATTGTTGGCTCTAATTCCATACTCAGGCATCAGTCTTCTGGGAAGCTCTTTCTCTAAGGACTGAATAACAGTCCTAGAATAGTATGTCCCCTTTGTGCTCCCATTTGTTCACTGTGAGATGAGTATTTCCTTCCCATTTCTTCACTCCAAAATTAATTCAGTTGCACAGACTTTTTAAGATCTACCTGGAACTTTGGCCCTTTAATTTCTGTCAGGGGATTGGAAATGTGAGAATCTGATTAAACATTGCAACAAAAGGTACTTGGTCTTTTCAAATCTCTCTTTTAATAGGGAATAGAGAATCAAGGTATATTCTTATAGGATTTTGTACAAATTCTATACCTTTTAATAACTGTCTTCAAGGTTATTGATGCTAGCATTTCAAAAGTTTCTTTCTTTCTTTCTCATCCTTAGGATCAGATCTAAAACAATTACCTGGTTGCAGTATGTCACTTTCATTGCCTGAATTCTTTCACTCATAGGGTCATATTTCTTAAATAGCACTGAGTTCAGGAGTACTTTTCAGTCCAAGACAGCTTCCAGAGTGCCATAGGTAATTTTTTTCATCCTTTTCAAACATATGAAAATATTTTTGGCATTGGAGAATGTAGTTTTCTTAGTAGTCTTTCTTAATATGGAATTTGAGTGTGGGAAACCTTTTCTGTCTTTCTTTGGTGACTCCCTTCTGTTCTTAAGTTACCATCCAGTGTTCCAGCAGCTCTGTCTTAGTGCGAGCCTTTTGTAACCACCAGCTCAGAGGAAAAAGGAACGATTCATTTTTGTTGTTCCAAAACTACAACTACATAAAAAGTTAACTGGGAGACAATTACCAATACATGAAGAGTTGCTATGGTTATACATTAGGATCAAATGCCTGATTTTACAACTAGTTGCCATCATAGTGCGCTGGATTTTGAGCCACTGAAAATCCAGTCCCTGTGTCCACCAGTGATAGTTTTTTGTATCTTGTTAGGAAACTGTGGTATGTAATTCTCAATGATGAGTTATCTTCAAATGTTTTCAGCTGTATTCTTGTTTTACTTGATGTCCCTTGGGATAGGATGAGCATGGCTGAATATTTTTGTTACATAACGAGCTGCAATTTTGAAACCACTTATATCCCATGAAGGAATTCTTTCATTTAAACAGATTTCCAAGTCACCTGGTTAGATAAAGCCCAGAAGAATTTAGCTGATTTCCAATCAGTATGTAGTTCTACCATTTAAGACACAAACTGAGGGATATTTTTGCTAGTGGCTCTGTGAGGTGCTGTATATTTTCAAGGCTCTGACTTGCTTACAATCCATGGGTATTGACGCTGATGAAGCAAATCTCTTCCTACCACCTGTGTCCTTAGAAAGGTTTGGTATTGCAAAAGGAAGGATGTCTGAGCTAAAGACACACTTTTGCATGAATATCTGTTTTCCATAGGTAAACTTCCCCCCCCCCCCCCANCTGTGGTTGTTACTGTAAATTGACCTTAGTTTTAAAAGTTTGACTTCTAGGGATTAATCAAAGCATAACACTTGAGTCCAGTTTACATACCGAGAGTCATACACAATTATACATAGCATTTTTAAAGGCCTGTGTATCTTTCAGCATACCCTCTATGTTTATAAATGCATCTGAGTCAGAACTGCTGTCCATTTCAGTAACCAGTTTTGAGCTTAATGTATATATTTTAGTACCAAACATCCGGTTCTTTTGGAGCAGAATCCTAAAATGTACACAATCCAGTGGAACAGTGTTCCTGGCTTTTTATGTTGAGTTATCCTGAGGTCCACTACTTGTTCTATTTTCAGTTTGTAGTGTAGGCTATCTCTAGAACAGATTTCCACACAGCATGTTCCCCACCTACATTGGAATGTAGGTCTAAAGAATTGAAAATTTATGATATTGATTGGACAGGATCTGCAGTCTCTGGTGATGTATGGGAAGTCCACACAAGTGGGCTTTAGGCACTCATACAGGTGTTTGTCCCAGCTCTCACTGGGAATGGAGACCTAAATCATTCATAGGAGCAGAGATTTCACATTGCTCACCCCCTGTGTCTCACAGCTTGTATGACTCCGTTGGGTTGTTGTATGTATTGTTGCTCAATAACAAAAGAAAATCATAAAATATTTTTAGAACATTTCTCTTTGTAGCATTGCCTGGACCGCAGGGCCAGAGGAGATTTTGTTTTTCTTATGTCTCTTACATATGAGTTGCTACTTGAAGTATATGATATGTCTTTGGAGTATTTCACTCACTGGGATCAAGAGACATGGCTGATCAAGGAAGGTTGTTCTTCATAGTCAAGGATGCTCTTAGATGAGTTCAACAGGCAGTATGTAGTCTTGCCTATTAAGCCTGTGTTGAACTCTCTCACAGGCTGGGGACTTGCTCTCTGCAGTATGTGAAAGACACTGTTTCTTCTCATCAAATGATTTTCTCTTCTTTACTTTTGTAGGGATTTGCCTGTGTATACCTGTGACTCCTGTCACGCTGAGGTTGCATTAGGCAGTGCGTTATACACAGGACAAACTATTCAAAAGTGAAAAAAGAAAATCCACTTGCTTTTCTCCTCAGTGCATGAGTAAATGGTGTCCCCTTATTTGTATAGTCTGTCACGTCTTCTGTTAGTGAACTCGTCAGGATCAAAAGTGTCAGCCTTGTGACAGTTTGGGGATCTTAATTTGAGCACAGCTTTGGACCTTCATCTACTCAGCTGTCACAAGTCTGACACAGACTTGTGGTCAGAGATGGTTTGAACCAACTGAAGAATGTATCTTTAATTTGGAAAGAGGCAAATATGCTCCCTTTAATAAGTTAAACATCACTTTTTTTTCATCCAAAGTAATATGAGTTACCTTTGCATTAATTATAATTGTAATGGCCCACATCCAGGTACAAAATCATCCGAGTCTTTTAGAAAAGTGCCTCTGTACTTGATTATTACAACTTTCAAAAGATGTTCTTTATTAAATCCATGGCTTTTTTTTTTTCCTCCCTTTTGCATTTGTGTTTTTCAGACATCTTGTCAAGGCTTGCTGTTTCTTTAGAGAATAGATGCTTAATGTGGAATCATAGACATAACATCTGACCTGGAGAAAAAAGTTCTAACAAAGGGTTGAATCTTTGGTATTGAAGACATTGAAGTGAAAAGTAGCCTGATTAAAGACAGCAGTATTGAGTTTTTGCCATTAGACTAGAAAGGCTGAATTGTTACTAAAAGCCATGGAGAGGGGGACTCTGGAATTTGTGGTGAAAGGAAATTGAAAAGAAACAGAACATTTGGATTCATGTTTCATGAAATAATGTGTGTGACAGAATAGGAAGGCAGTCTGAGGGAAAATTGACATAATTTTTTCCTACAACTGGGAAAGGCCAGATAAATATGTCAGCGTTAACAAGTGAACTATTGTATATGTAGAGAAAAAGATTCAGAACAATTTGTAAATATTAATTTGCATTGGCCTTAGAAGAATATTGTATAATGTACAAAAAGGTACTTTTTCCCTGTAGAATTTTTGTTAGCCCATACTAATTACAAATCTTGCTTTGGTTTTCTTTAGTTTTATAGGACCCATTCTTTATTCAGCTTCGCTTATCTTAATTATGAAACTATAAAATTAAGTATTTCCCACTGTATTTTGTTGCAATCAGATGAGAAATAGAAAAATGCTATAGTATTAAGTTTTTCAGATAGGAAAGACCACTAAAGAAAGAAAAAAAGATGTTATTAGAATCTTCAGTGTTAACTTAAAAGGTAAAAAACCCAAAACCAACAATGACAGAAATGTAGGATTTTTTCTTATCAACAAATGAGCAAAGCACATTCTTAATGTTGATGTACAGAGAGTAATGGAAACAGGGGGTTACAAAAGTAAAAAGGAACAAAATCAGGCTGTAAGAATTGAAATAAGCTGTTCAATTAAATCAAGTAATTGGAATATAAAATAATTGTGACTAAATGGGCATAGAAAACCTATATTAAAAAAAAAAGGCAAGTAATTCTGTTTTAGCAGAAAGCAAAACTTGCAAAGTGGTCCCAGAACAGACATCCTGAAACTTACACAAAGCAGACAAATCCTACAACCCAAGTGTTTGCAGTACCAGCATCAGTTATTTAGAGTTCTGTATTTCAGTAGGACAAATGCAAATTTGGCATCATTTCACCAACTCTGTCATGCTACATGGTAACACTAATATTTCATTATTATTTGGATGGTAATTATCTGAATTACTTCTGTTCTTTTTTGTGGTTATTGAACTATTTTGTATATTGTTTTCAGTCCTGTATGAGAGAAAATAAGCACTTTATTGGTATTCTTGGGTTCATGGCTTTTATTAGCTGTGTTTCAGAGAATTTCTCAAGCATGATGTTGACTGTAGGAACATTCACATCAGTAGGAGGTTTCACAGGCTGAAGCTGAACACATTTTAGATGTCTAGAAACTGGATTTATATAAGAAGAGTTGGAAATTTAATATATTTGTATACTTGACTTATTACATAGACATTCTTTAACTTAATCCTTTCACACAGATGATTGCTTTGACTTTTCTCTAGACCGTAGGACATAATTTTTTTTGCCTTCAGCTACTTATTTTCATCTCTGATTAAAGAAAATGCCTGTCTTCAAATAAAATAAGCATAGAATCGAGGAATTGCCTTAAAATAAACATGTGCAGGTAGGTAGGTAGGTATTGGAGCAAGATGTCTTGTTTTCCTGTTTTCCCTGGCACTCACTAGAGACTCCCATGGACAGAAGGAAGCCTGGTTCTCTTCCCTGAAGTTAGATCCTGCTTGTTGCTCTAAAATGATCTTCTCTGGCTTCTGCTGCTGTTTGCTCCAAGGCACCTCTAGATAAGGACTTCCACTATTAAATCATCAGTCTTGCAGGTGACGTGGTGCAGTTGTGCAACTTGCATGCCATAACACTAGTAGGTAGTTGGTTTTATTGGTTGGCCTTGGTGGCTGTAAAGCACACGCATAAACCACTTGCCCATATACTTATTTGGTGTTCAGATTTGAAGTCCATTCCTGTGTGACACTTTGCTACTACTTTTAGAAGATTGGAGATTTGGGTGTCGCTGAAGAGACACACAGAGGCACTGAAATTGAAAGGAACAGCAGTGATGTATGGCAAAAGTTTTTAAAAATATAAATTGCATTGCTTATGTGATTAGCAATCTCACTCTAAGGCACGGTGGAGGCAATGCTGCTGTTCATGGAAGAATTTGTGGACACCAAAAAACCTTTCCAGTACATCCTCATCATTATGTAAAGAGGCAACATGCCTTTTCTCAAAAAGGGAACAGAAGGGCTTATATAGTTTTTAATGAACTTTATAGAACATTAACAAATGGCTGATGGCTGCCGTTTTCTTATAAACAAGACATTTTTTTTCTTGTTCTTCTTGTGCTTCAGGCCATAAACTTGATGTTTCCAACTTCCCAGCCAAATTAATGCTCAGGAGGATACATGTCTCTGCAGTCTCCAAAGAGCTAGATATCACCAGTTACATTCAGGAATTTCATTTGAAAAGTCTGTTAAATTTACTGGGACTGCTTCTTGAATAACCTTAGAGAAGGTGGTGTTGGATTGGGGTCTTTTAATGCCAACATGTGTTAATTTGATTACTTGTTCTTTCAAACCAACTGAAAACACACAGATAACAATGTAAATATTAGCAGCACACAGAACTTTACTCTCAGATTGAAGACATCGTCATAGGTAGGACTCACAATTTAAGTCACTGAATTGTGGAAGAATTATAAATACTTTGTGAATGGTCATTGAAGAGCTAGGCATGCTAACCTAAAAAGCATCTGAAAACCTTGGGGATTTTGTCTGTTCCTTTCTTTTCTTCCCTTTTATTCTAAGACTTAAGAGAACAGAGTGTAAACTCATTTAAGAAGAACAGCAAAGTCCAGTTCTTAAATTGCCTTTAAATATAGTATTGCCATTGACTCAGCTTGCTTGACTGCACAGCTAATCAGATCAATTCTGGGCTATCTTTTCACATCAGAGTCCCTGAGTTCAGTGTTCAACCTGAGAAACTCTGTAGTTTTGTTATTGGGATGACTAGCAGAAAATTTCTTCTCAGAAAAAGCATCATTGAACTAAAGGGTCTGTTCAATATAGTCAGATGTTCTCCCCTGAAAAGCTCTCTCTTGCTGAGTCAAGGATCTACACAGTGGTATGTTGTGGTAAGAACATGCAAGGAAGGAAAGCCTCACTGCTTTTCAGAAAGTTTCATATCCTCTTGTTCACTTGGAACTTACCATTAAATGCTCTTTATGCAAGATACATAAATTACATTAATTTGACTAGAAATTAAATTAACCTCTTTTACACATTTTCAAAGGGCTGTGTATTAAGTCAGCTTTTGCAGTGATTTCATTTCTATTTGGTTTCCCTTTGTTTGGGCTTTTTTTTTAATGCCTTGGTTATAAAGGGAATGTTGTTTTGAAAGCCTAAATGTTGAACGTATTTAATACAATGTTAGAAAAAACAGATATAAAGAACATGAAAGATGTATTATCTTTGCCCCATGTATGTAACAGTTAAAGACTGCAATCACAGGAAAACAAAAGCCTGAATAAATGAAGCTTTATAGAGAATTTTTCCGTCACTCCATACTTCAGCCATCATATCCATACTATTATTGAAAATACAAGTGAAAATGTGTTCTTGGGGGACATCATTCAGATGCCACTTTGTTTATTATTTTTGTTTCATTCTGGTGTGCTTAGTCTGTTTATTTGTTTACACAGAAACCCCTTAACTTTCACTTAAGGTGTGATATTATTTTACCTTTTTGTGTTGTTATGTTAATCTTCACTCTCTCTCACATCCTTCTTTCTTGAAGTTTGAAATGTGTCTTTACATTGGCCCAACATTTTAGCCTTGCATAGTCTGTGCATCTCTGCTTTCCACCCACAGAAGAATGGTTCCCTTGCAGAATTAAATGAATTGACAGATAGTTGGAAGAGTAGAGTACGTAACAGCAGATACTCCTCAGTTACAGAAATTCTTAGAATAATTTATTTAAGAAAAAGCATTCATTCTGGGGGCGTTAAAATTGTATTGTGTCATTGCATAAAATTTCTG
The DNA here is from genome assembly GCA_013396655.1 of Campylorhamphus procurvoides. NCBI lineage: Eukaryota > Metazoa > Chordata > Aves > Passeriformes > Dendrocolaptidae > Campylorhamphus > Campylorhamphus procurvoides. The sequence goes on from WBMV01004514.1 coordinate 550,649, forward strand.
TAAGTGAAGGTTTACTGTGCCTAATGCCCTGAGTTACTGCAGCCAAGACCAAGGAACCATATTAGGAGAAGGCTGGTTATATTTTATAGATGTTCAAAGTTGAGTTCTTTTGCTCTGCTTAGTGTTAGAAGAGGCGGCTTCATTGCTGTGCAGTAGCTTGATACCATATTTCATTACCTCATTTTAAAATGATACTCTATGTCAAATCTATGGTTTCAGTAATGAAAAAAAAAATGAAGCTTAAAAAAGAAAAAAAAAGGGAGCAATGAAGGAAAAGGAAGGTCTTGGGCATTGCAGTATGTGCAGCTGATTCTTTTCAGGAAGAGATTTCATGAAGGAAGCCTTGACTGCACTAAGTGAAAACAGTGTTGATTAGGAAGAAGTAGATGGCATTTGATTGGAAGTGGACAGACTGAAAAAAATTGTCCCAAGCCAGTTTATGGCCTCAGCCACATCTGTTGCTGCTTTTTTATTGGAAATTTTCACATGAAAACCTGGTTTGCAAGCTGGAGTTTGGAATAACTTTTCTTTACATTGGACCCTGACTTCCCTGCAAAAAGCAATTAAAACCATATGTATCACTTTTTTGGATGCAAACTTCCCTTTGTCCCACATAGACCTGGGAGCATTACGGGTAACATAAGAGCTGAACTATTAAAGTAGTTACAAGATAAAGTCACTTTTCCAATGCATTTTGCAGAATAATTTTTTCACCAGATGCATTTGCTTACATAGAGTTTTCTCCTTGCTTTTCTTTTTGTGTGTGTGTGTGTCTTTTAGCAATTTAGAAATGTTGGTACCATGCTTTTCCTTTGGCATTCCTAGGAGCAGTTATTGACCTTAATTGCTTTTCATGTGGGTTTTTTTTTTAAATGCCAATCCTAAAAATACACGTTTGGTTATTTAACACTTACTGGGTGATTAGGCAAATGAGAACTGATTTGTGTGGCTACGAAAACCACACGAGTGGAAGCCAATCATATTGATCGCTTCAGCCAATTATGCTTGTACAACACATGGTTATCCCATTTTATTCACTAGTACGCAGTAAAGCAGGCTGGCAGCTAAGAGTTGTTACATGATGAAAGCCTCTTTACTTACCACTCTGATAGCACTGCTGAGAAGGACAAGTCTTGTAACATATTTTAACAATCTTTTCAGGAACACGACTCGAAGTTACTGAGACAAGAAAAAAATGTTGGCACAATTAGCGTTGGGTTGAGAAGCTAATTCAGTTCCCGGCCAACTGAAATGTTTTCGATTAACTTTTGGATTCAGCAGTATATTTTGAAAGGAAGGCTGTTGACAAGGCTGCAATGATTGTGAAGGGCTGTGGTGCGACAGGCTTGATCTGGAGTGGAAGTTCTGTTTGTCTCGGAGATTTCTGTTGGCTTTGAAACTCATATGTCTTAATGCCTCCGAAACCAAAACCAGCCTACAGCACTAGCTGTGGCCAGATGAAGTGACAGGGACTTACTTAGCAATATGTGGGTTTGATCTCATTTTGGTGGAGATGCAAAACTGGGCCTTTGCTAGCCAGAATTGCAAAGGAATTCAGTGAGGATGCAGATGCAAATGCCTTTGGTTGGATAATTCACTGAAAGGGAAGCACTGCCCACAGTCACGGAGATTAATTCCTTTGTCTGTTATCATTTAGGCTCCCTCTTCTGCTGTAGGATTCACCTTTTTATAAATCATTTAGTAGTGCTAAGATCTCCTTTTCAGCTCATTTGAGATACAGTATTAGGAAGAAGTGCCCTCCTCCAAAAGGTCAAGTTTGTTGTTTATGGTCATTGAAAAGGTTTTTCTTTTTTTTTCATCCTTTAACTACTAATACCATCCTTCTTTTCCATGCCACTGGCTAGCTTTGTTTCTCTCTGAAATGACCAGCAAGTGTACTGTTAAAATTTATGTGGCTTAACCTCTTTTCTGTAAAAATGGCCAAAAAAGCTAATATCCTGAGGCCCTTTCCACACACTCTGCCCTGGTGTGTTTTAATAATGTTTGCCAAAACACAGGAAAGAGAGGGAGTGGAATTGCAAGGTCTTAATTTGGAAACAGCATCTTTGGAAACATTAATATTGAGAGTTGTTTAAATTTGTTAAATCTGTATTTTATTTTTATTTGCAGGGCTGCAAATGCCTTCGGGGGTGAGGGGGAGAAGAATAAAAAAAACCAAAACCCAGCTTAAGATTCTCTTTTTGACATATTTTCTCAATGCTTTGTGTATGTGAAATATATTAGGTCTACATTATCCATCATTTCTCCATTATGAAATCTCAGTTCATTAAGTCTTATCTGCAGCCTTTGAATAGAGTGCAGTCTTCCCTTTTCTGGTAGCAGGGCAGGTTGCTCTTTATCAGCTGTTGGACCTTGCAGATGTTTCCCCTGTAGCCATGTATAAAATGGCTGATACGGCATGAATCTCCATATGACAAGTAACCTTCAAATGCCAGAATCCTATTTTAGTTTCCACTTCAACTCCTAATCTCATACACATCTTCCTGTGATATGACAATTCAGGGTTACAGAAAAGATTGACTAATTAAAAAAAATATTTTATTCAGTGAAAGGTGCAGCATTTTAATGAGACATGAAAGTAAGATTGATAGGATGCAATGTAATGCACAAAGAAGAAAAAAGCTGTGTAAAGAAGTGTAAAGGAAGTCTTGTTTAGATATTTGTGGCGGTACCAGTATTTTCAGTGTTTGAAAACATAAAATGGCAAGCTGAACTGATAACATGTGCCACCTGTGCTTCACGTTGAGAAGAATGGGCTCCTTGCATTCTTGAAGTTTGGTGTGTGCCACGTTCCTTGTTATCTCAGTAGCTTTGTGATTGTTGTTAAATTCCAAAACTAGCAGATATTTGATGGCACAGGAAAATGATAGGATGCACACTGTTTGTTCTGAATTGTATGGAAGAGCTACCTTTAAGAATCTGGTTCTGCTTTAGAGGTCTGTCTGTAACAGCAGCAAGCAAAATTATTGTATATAAATGTTGTTGGATTTACAAGTCAGGTATCTTGTCTCTACAACCAGAAATTTTATTTTCTGATTGCCATTGAGTTATTTTTTCTTCTAGGTTCTGTATCCTCATTAGCAGCACAGGTTTCATATAAGAGTTCCTGGCTTGTTGAGCCCTTGTTTCAGAAGAATGAAACAAGTATTAGACCTTTGGGCCCGTTAGGACCCAAAAACAGATCCTAGTCAGTATTCCATAGTATTCCACATTATTCCACATTGACTTAGGGGGTTAAAAAAAAAGAGGGAGAGAAAGTATGCATGTTCAGGTGAGTAATTTTTTGGGTAGATGAAATCTAAAGCAAGCTCCCATCTTTCAAGTATGCCTCTGCCATATTTTCTTATCAAACTGCCACCATTTTCTCAGCTGTTGGCTTTGCCATCTAAGTAGGCACCTACATTTGCAAACTTGCAGGAAAGGTGAAGAAAATCTGTCTGTGTTGGAACACTACTTGAGAGAAGGAATAAGCCTCAGAGGAATCCTGAGCTCCAGACAAAAGGCAACAAAGCTGCTGCTGACCTCTACAACTCATTTTAAAGCTTGGCCTTGGGTAAGATGCTAAGCAGAGTAGTGCTCATTAAAATAAGAGGAAGATGAAGGCAGCTGCTGTGCTGAGGCTTGCACTACAGATTGACTCATTGCTGGAAAGGAACTACAGGAAAACAGTGCCAGAATCAGCTCGGAAACCAGAGGAGCATGTGAAAGGCAGCAGTTGTGAGAATGCTTCTGAGTGTGAGGGTTTGGGAAATTGGTCCAAGAAGCACAGCAAAGGAATTGAGAACCCAGAGATGTCTCAGTTGTCCATAGAAAAAGGCATCACAACTGCTGGGAAGGCTTATAGGAGGGAAAAGGACTTTACCAGAAGTCAGATTTTTTTTAGTTTTTCTTACTCTATTTTTTTCTTTACAGTGAACCAAGCAGCCAAGCACTGGCAAGCTGTTCCAGAATGTGCCAGGTCCTGAGGCAGATTAAAAAAAAAAAAACAAACCAAAAAAACATCAATTGTATTCACTTTAAGGCTTCACTGAGGAAACATAGCTTTTTTCATTTTAGGTTTTGGGCTAGTTTTGCTTTTTTAAACTGGAAAAAAGTGCGGTCAAGTGATTACTTCCTCTTTAGATAGGGGCTGAAGTAACATTTTGGTGCCAAAAAGCACTCGTGTGTTTTACTGCAGAGAAATGCCTGGTATGACAATTCATAATACTTTTAATGCATTATTATACAAGAATGAAACCAACCAAAACAATTGGAGGCAGTTTTTACCTCTTATTTCAGATAAATTGTACTAAGTATTGCTAAACTTTTCATAGGGATAGACAGCAGTGTCCCAAGGTAAACGTGGTGCTCTTGGCACTGTGACCTGGCTGTGTGTTCTCCTTCCATGGAGTTCTATATCAGTGTGTGTGCTGCAGCAGAGATGGAGTTTCATTGCTCTGACAGCAGTCCTAGGCTAAAAATCACACCCTGATTCTCGACGGTCCAGAACACACCTGGGAGGACAAAAGCCACCAGCCAAGATTGACATGTTTCAAGCTGAGCAAGATGTCTTTCTAGAAATAATGGGCTTGATGACTGTCAGATCACAGTAGTATTTTTCTTGTTTTACAACAAGTTTATAGACACAAGGAAATATAACAAAGTAAAAGAACAGGCATGTGCTTACAAAATTAGAATCTATATTGAAAAAAAAAAAAACCCGCAGCAGGAAGATGTAATTAGAGCACAATTCTAATCCCAAACACTAAGCAAGGCTGGGCACTAGTAATCTTTCTCAACAGGGAGCACTGATAACATCTCCCAAATGCACACACTGAAGACCAACTTCACAGATCAACCTCCTTGCATGATTACAGGCTTCTAATTATATTCCCGATAGATCAGATAAACACTGGCAGCAAACAAGCCTTCAGAATTAATCGCAGCATTCTACTTGTGTCTCTGCAAATTTGGTTACATCATTAATAATGAGCTCTGCATGGTGTTGAAAAGGCAATTGAAATATTAGTAGATGGAGCTAATTTTGATGTCTACATTTCATATCTTCATTTTCTGACTTCAGCTTGCCTCTTCCTTGCCTTCCTAAGTACAGGGAACAGTGAGTGCTCACCTCAGAGGTGGCACGCATTTTGCCATGCAAAGCTCTTACTGTCATCTCCATTGAAGTCCTTTAAATCTTGTATATTATAAGAAATTTTTGCTAATAAAATTCTTCATAATAATCCAGCTATGCCCCCAGTATTTGAGAAGGATCAAAGGTGGCTCCTTTCTCCCGAGAAACTGAGAATGGTGTTTCAAGCAGGGATGTGTTTACAGAGTTGCACTCAGTTTATACTCAGTTTAAGAGGCCTGTCTCAGCAACAGGTTTATTCATTCAAATGTGGAAAGTTACTGTCTGTTCTATCAAACAGAAATTACACCAGTAAAAGCACATGGCCCATTTTTCTTCTGAAAAGAGGAAAGCAGTGCTTGGAAATTTCTGAGTGAGCTGAATATACTTCAGTTTAGATAACTAATCCTGCTTATAGTCATCTAGGCTGGTAATCACTGAGGTTGTACTAGACTTAGACAATTTGTTTCCTGAACATTGAGAAATTTTGGTATAGTAGGATATCTCTGCTTCACTGTAAATCCTAATACTCTTTATTTTCAGGTCACAGGTTGAGGAGGTGTGATTGCCAGTGCATTCAATAGTAGATGCATTTCATCTCTTCTAGCTTCTACCCAGCCCATAAGTGAGGTAGCTGTTCAAATTTTGCTTGTTGATCTTAAAAAAATCATTGTTATTATTTCTAGGTCCACTATTTCAATTTGGAAAGGGGGGTTTGGGTATTTCAGTCAGCAAGAAATCAGCCACACAGCTACAAGTAGAAGCCCAAACTCATCTTGAAACTGGTCCATACACTGCAAAATTGAGTATTGCAAAATGTAGTTGCATTTTGTTATCTTTTGTTGCATTTACCAAATATTAAGATAACCCTTTATATTACTGGAAGTGGTATAAATTCAGCCACTGATACTGTCTTTAGCTGAAACCTTCAAACTGCAGAAGTTCAGTACAGGAAGCTTTCCTTGAAGAGTACTTGAGAAGGAAATGTAGTTCCTGTGATCTACTGGAAACCAATGTTGTCAAGCCATGTATAAACTCATATTTGGCATAGATTCTTGAACATAAGATGTCTTGAGGGGAGTGGTTAATTAGAGCACTGGCTTTGGTTTCTTCTTGAGCTTTCTGAAGCAGATGAGAGAACTGTGGGGTATGAAAGGTGTGTATGCTGTGGACTTCTCTGGATTAAATGTCTCTCATGTAGTGGAAGAGGGAGCGATGGGGCTGAATTCTGTTGCCTCCCAAACTCCCTCATAGTTTCATGTTTTTGTGTTCCCAGGATGACACATGCCACAGTATAAATTCCAGATGGCTTTTGAAAATGGATGTAACAGAGGGGTTGCTAAATGGCTTTCATAAGAGAGCCCAAACTCCATTCCATTGTCAGAAGCAGTGAAAAGCTCATCTCTCTAGTTAAAACCGTAGGGGTTTGTGGCGATACTTGTTTCCAAATGTCTCCGGGTTCTAAGTCATTTTGTTACAAAGATTTTCTTACACGTTTTGTCAGCGATGGATTTTGGAATAGCTCAAATATAGTCATTGCATGAGAAGATATAAAAACATAATTTATATAAGTGAAGTCAGAGAAAGGAGAAGTATGAGCACACCCAGATAAATCATGTCAATATTCTCAGAGTCAGAAATCCTGACTGTAGATTTAGAAGTCAGAGATAAAGCTTCTGTTGACTTCAGTTGGTAAGAATTCGACCCAGAGAAAATAAGAAACATGCCTTACATGAGCTGTTGTCAAGATGTATGTCCTCTGCCCCACAGAAAGAGGATATTTAAAATATTTATGTAAATATTTCAAAGAATTGCCAGTTGAGCTCTGTTACAGGAACCTGCATGCGTGTTGACCTTATGTTTGTTTGTTTCATGGAAAACTCATGCAGCTGCTTTTCATAACTGTGCTCACATCTGCTGTTGCTAAATCGTTTTGAGCCTGGTTTCCGAAGGAAATGAGTTTTATGTGATTACACTGTATGTGCTTGCACACGTGCATCCATGTGCATGTGAGGGTTTCCCATAATGACAGATTTTTTAACTCCCTGGCCAATTCCAACCAAATCTGAAGGGGTGAGACAGAGCCCAGTTTCTCACACGTTCAGGTCCTACAAATTTTCTAAAATGTGGGCACCAAGGTAGGACAGCAAGAGAGGGAGGGACCTTGGAGGAAGAACTGTGCATGAGGATGAGCCCTTGTGGGACACCAGAGAACAGAGCTGTTGTAAATGGCCTTACTATTTAGAGGTTACCTTGTTAGGTACTGGAGCAACTGGTTCTGAGTTACAAATCTGCAAGGAATAAGGCTTCACTCATTTAACTGTTCGCAAAATTCTATTTTCTGATGAATTATCATTTTATTAAAACACACAAACAAAAAAAAAATAGGTAATTTTTTAGGTAGTAATAACTGTAGGCTATTTTATAGGAGAGGAAATTTTAGATTTAAGAGAAGAAAGCATGGAGCGTTGGTGATAGTTTTTATTGGCAAGAGCTTCTGCTGGTGTCCTGTGTGAAAGCCATAAGTTACTTCTGCAGTTCATCCTATTATTGTTAATGTTACACCAAAACACCATGAATTTGCTGTGTACCACAAAACTTGCGTGGAAATAAAATCCAAAACTCCCATGAATTATTTCTCAGCTGCACTGATGCTATTTCTCACTTCTTCCCTTCTATAGAACAAATCTACCTGTGTGATAATAGAAAATAAAATTATAAGCAATGCATTGTAGAAATCTTTAAAAATTGTCTCATAGAGCTCTGATTGAGATATGCAAAAAGATATGTGTTAGACTGGGTGCTTACCTGGGTGTGTGTGTCTATATATATATATATATGTCTATATATATATATGTCTATATATGCATATAGTGAGTGAATAACACAGAGTAGGAGGAGGTTATTTCTTAGTGAAAAGTTATTAGTTATTGTAGCTCACTAATGCTAAAAAGCCTTTCTTTCCAGCCCTAATGGGCTGTGAAATATTATACTTTAAACCTGTCCCTATTCTGGGGCTGAACCTTGCTTGGCCTGTGCCTTAGGGAAGTGTAATTTGGGAATATGTGCATGGAGGTGTTTTAGGGATAGAGAGGTGAATGAGAAATCTGCAATGGAAAGAAAGGGAACATTTCCTGGTGGAGGTGAATGGGGTTTTATTTTTGTTTTTAAAAATTGATGTGAGATGTTCAAATGTCCCAAAGGTAGGAGTGATAGAAATGGCCTTAGGGAAAATGTATTAGTGGGAACAGAAGTATGGAACAGGTGAGTGGGCAATGGGGCATGATGGATTAAACTTAACGCACAATAACAGGCTTCATTGTAAGATTTTTAGATGTATCACATGAATTTGCAATATAATTGTCTTTAAAGCAATAAATAATAAAAGCAGACCCTTTGGGGAAGAGGTGATGCCTTATTTAGATATACCTTATCTAGGATTAGTTCTACCAAATAGCAGGTTTAAATGTTTTTTGTGATTACATTTACAGAAGTAACCCCACCCCAGCAATTGTTTTTCTATTGATAATATGTATAATGCTGAGACAAAGAGGGAGAGTTTCTGTTTGTGCACACAAAAGTTCCTCAGAGGAGGAGTTCATACATGTACTGTGATATGGAAATATCCTTTTGAAAGCCATGGGGATAAGTCACTTTGAAACATGTCATAGCTTGGCTGGAATGCTTCATGATGGAAACAGAGCATCCTTTGAATGTAGTTCAAGTAATGGGAAAGAAAGAATATTAGCAGCCCTGAATCTCTCATTTATCTGAACATCAGCAAATGGGCACTTCATTTGATATCCTGACATTTCTTTGTTTTTATACATTTGGCTGGTATGTATCAAGGACGACACAATGCAGCTTCTTTGAACTCTGCTGCTGAACATCTGTAAAGGTTTATTTGGCACATGGTAGTAATTTCCAGCTCTGTGTATGGCAAAGATGTGTGTATGTCTCTGTGCAGAAGTTAAACTGCATTTGTCTGAAACATGTCATTTATCTAGCTTTTTAAAAAATTATATATCTAGTTAGAAATTTAATATTTAAAATATTTTTTTGTGCTTAAGCATACCTTTGAGCATAATGCTGAACAAAGACCCTACATTAGCTCTGGTGTTTTGAATGAAGACTTACATATGCATATATATAATTCACATACCCATGTATTACATACATCATAGACGCTGAGACTGAAATTTACTTTTATAAGTGTGATCTGCAGCCAGACCATTTCTGGTATAAGTGAGAATGTTTGGATTGCTAGCACAGAATGGAAGACAATGTAAATCCCAATTTTCCGCCAAAATTAAACGTTGTGACTTTGTTAGGTTTTTTTTAAAATGTATCCTAATTGTGATCCTTTTTCCTCCCAGGGATGCTTTTAATGAAAATACACAGATACCTTCCTAAAATCTATTTCCTATTCTGTTGCTGGGATAAAAGCTTTTGCTCATGACAGATGTGTGCTTTGGGACTTGGTCACTGCTTCAGGGGGCTTCACATTAAAATCCATAGACTCTGAGAAGATTCAAGGGGCTCTTTGTATGGTGGTCTGTAGGTTCAGGACCTTATACTCCCCACACTTATTTATTTATATTAAAATATAGGAAATAATGAATTTAAATTTCTGTGGTACTTGAGTACATAGTGTGGTGGAGCCCAGGTTACTGCAGTCACTGCTTGGAGAGTGCCTCTTTTTACAGAGCAGAGAAGACACTGGAAATAACTTGAGAGTGGTACAGGAGGCCTGTGAGAGCAGCTGATGAAAGGGTACACAGAGGTGACCATGGGCAAGGTCAAATGTGGAGCATGGGCAGAGAACAGGGATGAAACCTCTACTTAGAGGTTGGATTCAGTTTTTGGCAGTAAATCATAGTTATTGGATGTTTTGCATATAAAATGCTTGAAGATACGAATTTGACTTAGGTTGAAACTTCAGTTTCTGATTTTTGTGCACAAGAATCTTTTTACTTGTTGATGAAACCATCAGCAGATCAATCTACTCTCTTTTAAACACTCTTTAATGCCACTGCTCAGGCATTTCTTTAGAAATGAAGATTTGGTCTTTAATATGTTTTACAAATTTATCACCAGTTTGGATTATAACTGGTGCTAATTTGTAACTGCATAACTAGTGATGAAACACAGCACTAAAATGCTTGGTGCCTGCAGAAAGTTACCTGCATCCCAATGGCAGGTCCATGAATGAATGCAGAGTGTACTGTCTTATGTTTCTGTCAATGTTTACAGAAATAGCTACATTTTGCTGTACTCTGTTACGCATATTCATATTTCATGTCAGAAAATCTGCAAGGACTTTACTGAAAATTATAGATTTGCCTTTTTAATTTCACAGCAGAACTATCAGAAAGTTATGTGCTTAAACTGAGTGTAAAATGCATCACTTCTAATACTTCATTGCTGTGGGGGAAAATGCAGTGCAGGTCCTTGATGTCAGTGTGCTGAGAGTCCAGTATTTGCATTAGGAAATACTTCATATCTCCTAGTGGGAATAATTAAACTGGATTCCTGTGGTGTGAATAGATGCCATAGGTTTTATTGTGCCCCTTTCTCCCTGTGTAATTGAGCAGCTTTGTAGTAAGAGAACAAAGGTTAGATGTGTGCGAGTTTATCTGGGTACTAGGATTCAATTAGAGGAAACCCTAAATCCTTCTGCTTTTTCCAGACTCTCTGAAGCTTTTATGCAAAGGACATGCTAATTTCCTGCTCCACCAACATTGAGGGTTTGGGTTTTTTTTTAATTTTAAACCAGCATTTTTTGGCCTTGGATCCTAATCTGGGAAACACAGAGGTAATAAATATATAGTTAGAATGAGGAACATATCACAATATACTTAAAAAAAAAAAAGAAAAAAAATCATGGCAGTGGTACTTGCTTATTTTTATGATCATTTGAGCTAAAATACGGCACAGCTGAAAATGGGGCAAAGGAATTATGTCCTTTGCACAGAGAGCTTTAGCAGATGAGCAGTTACTTTTAGGGGGATGTTATTATTATTATGTTAGGCTGCCAGTGTTTTTGATGTTTCTAAAATACCCTTTGAGGAGTTCCAGCTTCCTGTGTAGTGATACGGTCAGTAGCATAGTGTGGTCTGAGCAGTGTTGTGTTCCAAATCATCTGTCTCTAATATCTGTCATTGCTAAAAAATAAGGGTTTGGGGGTTAGGTTTTTTGAAGTTTTTTTTCTCTTTTTGGTTGGTTGGGGATTTCTGTTTGTTTGTTTTTTAAACCTAATGTAATTGGAGCTTGCAATTTATGCAAATTAAAAATAAGTCTGAACCTTCATGTATTGTTTTGGAAGAGCTTATCTTGCTTTCCTTCTTATTTCACACCTAAAATGTTATACAGAAGGCCTAGTTTATCTGGCTGTAGCAACACTTCTCTATAGCACAGTCTGAATTTTCTTTATTTTAAAGACAACCAAACTGTGGAGAAAATTATGGGAGGTCAGTGGCTGTAAATTTAGATTAAAGCAGCAAAAATGTAAGCACCCGTGAAACAGTAAATGAAGTTACAACAGTAACTGAGTCTTGGCAATTTCTGCATTTATGGATGTGGAGAGATTGAGTGTGTGTCTCCCAAGCCTTTCTGGGCACAAGTGTGTGCACACCCTTCATTGCTTTTCTTTCTCCAAGTTCTGGCTCTCTGCCTCGCTGTGCCAGGGGCGAGTGGGGAAGGCAGTCCTTTATCCCTGGAGTTGGCCAGTCTGTAATTCAGCCAAGTTATTTTTTCAGATGAAAGATACATCCATACAGGTTAGATCTTCTCTTCTTCCAGTAATTCTCAGGCCATGAGATCACGATAGGTGCACAGGGCATGTGTTATGTTTGGTTTCTGAGCTGAGCCTCAAGTGACTTTCTGCGAAACCAGGGAACTGAAAACACCTTTCATATGCTTCATGAACTTTAACTGAGTGAAAACAGCAAAACTTTCAACTCCGTGGTATTTTATGTTTATGGTTTTGTTAGGCTGGGATTATTTTTCCTATCTTAATTTCGTGCTGGTGACATTCATAAAATCCTTATAGCATTGCTTTTGGTAGAAGCAGTTAGATGTGATAACACCCTGAACCTTTTAGTGATATTTGATGCACACTCTTTTGAGAATGCTCATAGAGACAGAGGTTTTATTTAGGCTTTCTAGATACAGCTTTTGGGAGATATCACTGCTTCTGTTCTGTTTGGAAACTGAGGCAGAGAGACATGTCAACCCAGCTTTTGGATCCTCTGACCAGCATCCCTGCACTCCTTGGAGCAGAGCCCGTGGCCACCCAGGAGCTGCTGCAGTGGAAACCAGGGATGCAACCCTTTGTCTGACATGGGACACCCCAGGCCCTGGGGGATTTGCACACTAAGCCTTTGTGTGACAACACTCAAATCTCAGGCTTACAAACACGGGGGTGATGAGTGTGTTATAAGTGTTTGTATAGATAAAACCAAAATGAACTGTTAAAATGGCTCCATTTTTTAACTTGTGAAAAAAAAAAATTCTCAGCAAGACAAGATATTACCAGAGCTAAGAACAGCTCTGAAAGGATGTCAAGATAGTGCTACTATCACCATGAGTGCTTGTGGTGATCCTTCAAAAAAAAAATAAGCTGAGAAACAATTTTTCTTCGTTCTGTCCCCTGGGGACATGCTGACTAGTGATGACTTGTCTGGCTCAGCTATGTGTATTCTAATTCACTTTCTTTGCCAAGATCAGTCAACACTCATTAGAAGTAAACTTCAGCACTTAGTTCAGATTCAGTAAACAGCTTTATTAGTTTAGGTGAAATACTCTTAAGTCTTCAGCCTTACCCAGATGACACAGTAATCTGGGTGTAACAAGGAGAGAAACTATTCATAAATCCTTCAGTCATTTTAGTGTCACTGAAATGGAGTTGAGTTTTATAAATTACTGGTTTGGCTCTCCTTCTATGGAGAGTGTGCTGTTACAAACCCAAGATTCATTCCTTTTATTTAAGTGTAAGCTAAATTTTAGTTCAGAAAATTATTTGATCGCTTGATTACAACTGCCTAATGTAAACCTAAATGTAGACTGGAGTCTGAGCTTTTAAAAGTCCTTAAGAAATCTGTACTAGAGTTAGTAAAGTTAATGAATTCATAGAATGTATGTGATCTGTTAGTGGTGATAAAATACTTCGACATGAAGGTTTATTGATAGAAACCATTGCAGTGTTAGATACTCTTGTAGAAAACAGTGCATTGTTAGAAGGACACTGCACTTATACACGTTAGAATGCATTTCTACTTGGGCTCCAAGTCTGTGTAAGGACACAGTTTATAACCACTTCAGAATCATCACAGGCTAACACCAAAGGAGACAAAGTTTGCTGAGTGGCATTACTTTAACAGTTCTTCTCTTCTCTTGCTTGGAATCAGGTTCTTGTGTTAGTGCTAGTGTAGTTGTTACAACCCCAAGGCCCCCTCTGAAATCAGAAGGACACAAAGCTACTGTTGGGATTTTGGGAGGTACCAAGACTTTCAGTGGATCTCTTGATTTTTCAGCGCTGTTGGCAAACAGACAGTGAGCATGTTTGAGGATATTTATATAAATATGTGATGTGTTTTTAAGCATGTTGAACTCATGATTCTTAGTTTGGGGATTTTGTGTGTGAAAACAGGATGGAAGGCAATAAGAACCATTTCTTCAGCTTGTGGTCTGAATTGAATCGTAGATGCAAATATTCTGAATTTTTGTCTTGTCACTGAAAATTATCAATATTGAGGCAATTTGAAAACATAGAAACCTATGGAAGAGGATAGTGCTTTTGTCTAGTCCAGCTCTGTGAATATTTTGAAACTGCTGTCCTCCTTCTTTGTGTCCTCTCTTGTAGCTGTTCCTGAAATTTAATGACCTGACTTGAATTCGAGTTAACACAACTACTTATACCTTTAAAATACAGCAATAATTAAAGTACACATAATGTCAACAGGGCTTCAAGGAGCTTGTTAACAAATGTAAATTTAATTTGAGCACACGTAAGAGGGACCCAGGTATAGCAGGAGCCTCATTATCCAATAAAAATCAGTGATATGAAGTCCTCATATATTTTGCCCAAGGAATCTGACAGCCATTTTCTCTGCAGCATTTGATAGTATGAGAGCAGATGTAAAGATGAGATTCCAATTATGGTACTTTTTATTTAAATCTGCATCTTTTATTAACCTCATGCACCCATTAGAACAGGTGAAGGGAAATTATCAGATCTATATCCCATAAAGGCATTTTATGTTATAAACAGATGATAGAAAATCTCACTTGTACAGTTTCAGCATGATTTAAATCTATTTAATGACTGGTTTGCAGACTCTCATTTCAGAATTTAATGTGGTTATAAATATACAGTGAAGCATCTTGTTAATATTTTCTCAGGTTAACATATTGATAATGTGGTCAAGGAAATATCTGTCTGTGGCAAACAGGACATTAAGAACAGAAAGCTATGAATAAGTTGAATTTCTTAACATATGTGAATAGACTTGTGGCAATATGGAGAGGATGGAAGGATTTTCATTAACATAAACCCATTTTAGTTTCTGAAGGGCTCAGTGATCTAAATCCTCTCAGTATTTATCTACGTTTCAGTATTTACGTCTGGATCTAGGTCATGCTCTACATCTGTTTGAGGTTTTCATGTTTCTAATGTTTTATGACCTTTAGCTGTGTGATAAGGTGTGTGTTTTTTCAGACAGGAGCCTGAGACAGAGAGGGCAAAGGTGTGTTCACATTACAAAGGCAATCAGTGTGGTTCTGCTCCCAGATTTGTGAACACTGACGAGCAGGTTTGCTGCTTTAGGTGCTGGGTTATGTGGCTTCACCAATTTCAGGCTTGGAGTGGAATCCTCACATCACTTGTAGCCCCCCATGGGGATGTAATAGCCTGATTGTAGCTACTCCACAGTTTGTCTGCAGAAGACAGATGCACCCTGAGTGACCCACAAAAGGTGTGTAAGACATTTACAGTGGAACAGGAGTGGCATTTAGATGACATCCTACCAACCTGGTGTACTCAGTGGACAATAATCCTGCATGATCCATTTCTAACATTGCTGATTTTTTGCAAGCATTCAGAAAAAGTCGTGAAATAGCAATAAATTAACCTGAATCCTGGTATTCTCATTTTGGTACAGATATGTATATATTTATTAGATTTCCCATTTCGTGTAAGAACCAAAAGTTTAGTCGATCTTTGTGTCACGAAGCATCATGTGAATACTGGTAAATTCCATAGTATGCACATCCAGCTGTTTCTGTGAACATGGGATCAAAAATACAAACCATGTCATAGTTCTTCTATAAGCTACAAGTACTCCTTAGTAAATTAAGTGCTGACATATTTGCTAAAAGAAAAAAAAAAGTATCATTTTAAAAATAAAAGATTATTTTCAACACCAAATACTTAAAACGACTTGAAACCTAAATCTGCTGCAAGCTAAATTACTTTGGTAGCATGCCTAAGTTTTTGGGGAGAACAGAGCTCACAAATAGGATGAAGCTGGCAGTACTAGGTTTTTAGTGTTTAAAATAAACAGGAAGCTTAGCTTTTAGGCACTGTTGAAAAAGAAATGTTAAAAGTTTCTCATATGACTCAACAGCAAGGAGCTATGAACTTAATCGCTGACCTCTCAGGTGTGAGCAGCAACCTGTGTGCACCACCAGCATATGTGCTCATGCGTTTTCATTCTCATTTTTCTTTGGAAGGCAATCTAAGTATTGTTATTAGGACATGCCTGAAATTTAAACATACACTTGTTGAAGTTACTCAAGTCAAATCAAGTTATGGTTCACAAATAGTCTGAAGTTGCTACCTTTTGAAGAAAAAGTTTGTTTCAGCTATTCCCAGAGCTGTAGCCAGGGCACAGTGAAATGAAACACACTGTCCAGTGCTTAGCTTAACCAGGCATAAGTGTCTAAAATCCTGCACCACAAACTGGGGTTTGGACTGGGGAAGTGCCACAGACTTTCTTTCTTTATGAGGCAGTTGAAAAGTTTCTCTTTACGTTGCCCTCTCTTCCATTCTTGGAGCAAATACAAAGTGTAAGAGGATGATAGATCTTGTAGTCATCACCTAAGTCTGTGTGTGTTAGGCTTTTACATAGAAATAAAATGATTCTCCTTACTCTGTCACTTGCTTATTCAAGAGATGATCAGCATCTCAGGAACCTGCCATGTGTGATGGATCTTTGACAGACTGGTTTAGAGAGAAATGTAGCCCAAAGGATGCTGTATTTTTGTGTAAGTTGCCTGTAAAACTGAACTACAAAGTGTGGGTGAAGCAGCCTGTGGTTATGGCTAAACACTCAGCAGATGCAACAAATGGGAACTGACTCTCCTGAAGTGCTCAAAAATAGTGGATTTACTCTTTCCATCTGTAACTCTCAGTAATTATCTGTTTGTTACTGTTAAACACTTGTCAGATGTTTTCAATAACTTTATTCTCAGTGAGGATAAATAAAACACATTCTTGCGGTTTATAGGAAGAACAGTTCTATCGCTACTCCTGGTTGGAGATCATACAGGAATATGCATACATAACAGTGCATATATTATTGCAATATAATGGCATATTCTGTTCTCTGTCAGCATTCAGAAACCTTTGGGAAAGGCAGTTCCTCCAGTGCTTCTTCTGTCTAGACTAACACTGAGCAGATGGCTTGTGGCATGATTTGTAAAAAGACATCCGCAAAAAATATGGTTGATTTTCAGTTGCAGTTTATACATGGATGTTTATTCCCTTTCTGACACATGATATTTACAGTGAATAGCAAAGCAGCACAGAGAGGCAGTAGTTACGGAATCATTGTAAAGAAAGGACTCAATGATCCTTGCGGGTCCCTTCCAACTGAGAATATTCTGTGATTCTGTGATGAGTAATGCTGTTGGGAATCAGTAATGAAAGGAGCTGCAGAGTGCCAACAGGATTTCCTGCAGCACCTACACACCTTGCAAGATACTCAGTTTGTGAACCGTGAAATAGATACTGTAAAAGTGCTGATTATTGGTTAATTCCAGTTGTTCCTCTTAATCCAGATTCATGAGCATTTGGATTTTGTGAGAAAGGAGGCTGAAGGTAGTTAATCTGTACCTAGTCCTCAGTCTTGTGTTTACTTTGAGTCATCCTTCCTTCCCTAATAGTAATGGAGCCCTTGAGTTTGATGGTAGCAGCATCCTGTCCAAGTGTGACAGGATGAATATGTCACACTTAATGTGTGACATGTTGAATATGTTTGATTTTTGTCCAGGCCAACTCAAACTAGGACAGAAGTTTGCTTTAAGATACACAGTAGTAAAGCACTTGTTGTTGGCAGTACTTTTCTCTGGCCTGTGCCTGCCTCACCAAAATCAGTTATGGAGCTGTTTATGAGATGTAGGTTCTTGCATCACTCACCAAAGCAGATTTTTAAGCATATATGACACTTTTGTCCTCCTCATTCTTGAGTACAAAGACTTTTACTGATGAGGCACTGAAAGATGAGAAACAACACAGTGCAGATCTGTTTTACTTGGCTTCTGGATATAGGAGTGGAAGACTTTCAGCCCAGATATTTCTCAGTGTTGGTGAAGGAAGGAAGGCACTTTGGTTTCCACTGCTGCCCAGAGTATATTCTTGCAGGTCAGCACATTTTCTGTTCCAACCCCTCCTTTTCCAATATATGTTATTCTACTCACTTTGATAGAACTTACTTCTTTCACTTATATGAAGAAATCCTGTGGTGTTCTTGCTTCAGACAGGTGCTCTTTAAGCCCTCCACCACTTTTCCTTGGTTCCATGTCTCCTTTTCTTGTTGTGTCCCTGTAATGTAGAAAAATCTCGATCACTCTGTCTTGCCATGACTGAAGACTGGTGCCAGTATGTCCTTCCAAAATAATTGCTAGGCCTTCTTACTTTGTTTTGCTTTGTATTTGAGAATAAACAGGGCAGTTTTGGAAGTAACCTAAATGTTAAAAATCCTCAACTATAACAGCAATGATGCTTACTGATGGATTGTGGGTACAATGTAAAATAATTAATAGTAAGAAATAAAAAAAGCCCACAATTTGGTAAAATCTCACTGAACAAACATATAAAAGAGAGCTCCCAAGGGTACACAGAACAAGGGAGTACCTGTGGGGAGAGAAGAGCAAGACAGGAGGGGAGGGCAAGGGGTTGTGAGATGTGGAAACCAGATTTTCTGACATGTCCCTTCTGTGGGAATGGTTCTGCAGCAGTCTCTGGTGAATACATAGCACATTACTCACAGTGACCTGCCTTCATCCCCTTGGAGTGCAACTCCTCGTTTCAGTGATGGGGATCAGTAAATGCAGCAGTAATAATGGTTGCAGGCAAATCTCCTTCTGTTCTGTCAGTGCTGAGATTGCTTGTCTTTTGTCCTTGCATACAAGTGTAAAAGATTGTCTCCAGTTATCTATCCTGCTTTGAAAACCACATCAAAAACTATAACTTAATAAGTATCATAGTGTGTGTTCTTACAGTTTGCAAACATGGAACATTTGTTTTTTACATGTTGATGCTTTCTTAATACTTTCTCTTCCTTAAAACCTAATCTTTTCCTGTACTGTCACCAGGAGAATGTAATCTAACATTGGAGGAATCTCTTGAAAATTCCCATTATATTTGTTTATGTATGTGCAAATGTGTATAAACCTGCGCATTTTAAATAGAATTCATTATGAAACAGGAATTCTTTGTTTTCTTTCATTTTGTTTGGTCAACTGAAAAAGAACATCTGTACCATCATCCTCACTGCAATTTTCCACCCTGGCAATTACCCACATGAGCAAAGATCATGTGCTGTTTTAGAGAGCAGGATATAATTGTGCAGGGTTTCTGTTGATCTGGGTAATTTAGTGGAAAAACTCTGATTAGACTAATCTTGCCAAAAGGTAGGAAGGGACACATTAGATGGCTTACCTGTAATTTAGCTTTCTTTTAAGCTAGGTACAAATTGATGTTTTTGTGTACATAAAAAGACACTAGAAAGAGATGTATTATTCATAGCTACTGCTTCCTAATGGAAGCTAAAACTTTTAAAATGCATACTAAGGAAAATATGTCCAATATTTCTTAAATGTCAAATATATTTAAATATTTAAAAAATTAGTTGAATTTTTGCTTCATTTAGCAATATATTTAAAAAATGCATTCAGCATTGTGAGTTGTTTTGAAAATGCAATATCCAGTTAGCAAATGAATAAAATATTTATCTGACATGCTGATATAAAGATGCAAAAATCATTGTAGTGTAATTCTTTTTATAGAGGTCTTAAAGTGAGGTCAAATTTCCATTCATTCACAGTCACAGTACAAGGTTACTAGAAGGTCTCCTCTTCTGAACAAACAGAGCAATAGTTACAGTAGAAAACAATGAAAGCTGCTCTGTTGCATCTTTAAGTGCTTATTCTTTGTGCAACTGCAAAGAATTACAGCAATCATTGAATCGTATTATTCTGCACATTGCAAGCTAAGGAATCTAATCCAAGCATCGTTACAATCCCTGGGAGATTTAGTGCTTGGTAGGCTCTGATCTATTCTATTAGTTGCTCTGTCTTTTGTTTTGCAAGCCTTTTGAGACAAATATGTCTGAATCATCAGTAGCAAAGCTTGTTTGTGAAGCTGAAGATGCTTCTGCCATCAAAAGCTGTGAATCCACTCTCAAAAATCTTGCAGTTTGCTGTGATGTGTGTGACATTCAGATGTTATCAACTGACTGGGGGAATGGGCCTCTCCTGACTCCAGTGAAAGTTTTAAGTGTGAGGATATTAAGCCTCTGAAGAGGGCTGGAAATTCAGCCAGGTGCAGAAATCAAGCACAGGTGCAATCAGGGATAATAGCTGGAGAGCAGGAGTACAAAAGAAGAACACAGCACACAGAACTCTTCTTCCTCTTTGCTGGTGCTCTCCTGCAGGGGATTAAGGAAAATCTTTTGGGGTCTGCTCCATTTGTCCATTGGAATTCGCTTTTCCCAGCAAATCCTCTTTTCAGATAAGTCAAGCAAAAATGCTTCCCACAGAAGATAAAGATAGAGAGCTGAAAGGGCTTGAAGTGGACACCATTGGTTGTTTGCTCCCCCTCAGGTTCCCCTGTCCATCTGTCTTTCCTTCCATCCCTCTGTGCTGAATGCTGGCTGTGCTCAGAATTTATCTTTCTTGGTAGCAGTATTTTCAATCACAAGTTTTCTTATTTTGGACCATGTGAGTCTTTCTTTGTCAGTCACGTTGTACCATAGAACCTTTGGTGACTTTAACATTTTGGTGGTTTATTGTTCCTTCTGGGGTCTCTCTGTTGCAATGAAAGACTACAAGTGACAAATCAGTCAGGAGTAGTGCACTGGCCCTATTCACTTAAATTCATATCTGAAAATTCTGCTGACATTACCCAGTTGATAATCCGATCCAGTGAGTCTATTGTGGTCTCTGACTTTTGGAGTTTATTTATTTTTTTAAAATTCCATTCTTCTCCAGTACTACTGTGTATGGTTATTAAAATGCTTAGGGACCTGATTTTCCAAAGTGCTCCTCAGCCAGAGCTTCAATAGTTCACTGATTAATAGATCTGAAAATCAGGCTCCTTGTGTGCCTTCTGTTGAGCACTGTCCTTCCATAAAAGACATGGTGGTGTCTTCCCCAGCCTGTCTTGCAGAACTGCCCAGAAAGGGGATTTTGCTGTATTAGTGAACTGTTTGAAATCCAGTATGATTTCTATAATCTAAAATGCACATGTGTCTTCCTGGGTCATGCTATTCCTTCTGTTGTAGAGAACAGTGGCAAACCTTTTGTTTTCCTGCCTTCAAAGAAAGCTTTTATTTTATAGTTTCTGAGAGTGTCACCAGTGTTTCCACTGCACTCTTTCTAATGACATTTAGCTCTTTTCCCTGACTGCCATAATTTAATTTATTGCTAGTATGTATACATGCATGAATAGTTCAGGTTTCATTTCCTAGATAGTCATTTGCACTTCTGGCATTTAATTTCATTTGCTGTTGGGTTGTATGTTTTATAGTTTCTGACTGGCTTTTCCCTCAACAAAACACTGCCAGCATGAAATAATTGGCATGGGAAAAGGCTGCACACATGGATTATGTATAAAGGGACTTAATTGATTAGTTTTGCCAAAGATCCAAGCTTTGCTTGGTGCACATTTGCCCCAGTTCAGTCAATGACACCAAATTTCTGTGGATGGCTCAGCCCATCACAAAATATGCCTTCTCTTTACTCATGAGGGTGGGTACAGAGGTACTAGATTGCACTTTGTAATTCTTGAAATACATGGCAAAATCTCGAAGTTTTCAGAGTTTTGACCTTGGATGGTGCTTGGTGAGGCTTTTAAACTAAAGATGTTCTTTCTGTTCCTCTCTGCCTTAGTACAAGATGGTAAAATGCCAAATTAAATAAGAACTTCTGTAGGGTTATAACACAATGCTGATTTAACTTTGCAGTATGGTCTTTTCTGTGTTAATTTCATCATGTAATACTCAAAATTCACTTTGCATTGTATGAAAAATTTAAATGACAACCTAATATAAGATATTGGGAATTTGTCAGTAACAGAGTAGAGGAAATTAAAAAGTGGCTTGTGTGGTTAGCAAAAATTATCAAGGCACTTCTAAAATAATTACTTCATAAAACTACCCAAAGGGAAAGTTCTGCAAAACGTTTCTGCAGAAGCTTTTTAAATCAAAGAAGTATTTCTTCGGTTTGGACTTGTCAAACGATTCACGTAGTACTATTTTTTTTCCCCTCAGTGCTTTGGCCCACCACTTGAGAAGAAAATTATGAATGTAAATAGATACAAATCAATAGGAACACTGTTTTATTATTTCACTGGGAATTTCTGTACAATTTGAGAGCAACTTGCTGCAAGTTGAGCAGACGATTAAGGCTAACCTTGATCTTAAGCCAGCTAGGTTGGCTTACGTTCTATCAGCAAGGGATTTAAATTTACTCGGACACATTTTAATTGGCATTTATGCAACGTGTACTCACAGATGCTGAATTCATTGAGAAATACTGAGTGCCATCTGTTTGACTCTGTTTCCTCTCTATTAAAGTATAATAAAATAAGGCCAGGTCCTTCTGGCTTGCTAATATATTTATCTTTCAGAATACAATATTTTAATTACCATATCAATAATGTGTTATTCTATGCTAGATATTAATTTCTGTGTTTAATTAAAAGTAACCTGATTCTCTGTGCTCCTTTTCATAGCTGTTTCCAGTGTAAAAATGTCTTTTAAAAAAGGTACTGGATAATTGTTTCCATGTTTGCTGAACGTAGGTGCTATGACTACTGATTCACATGGAAAAATAATTGAAGTTAGTAACATCCATCCCACTTCTGAAGAACTTGGTTGCCTGTAAAACATGATTGTTATTGACTGATCATTTTGCCTAAAGTAAGCATGTATGAATTCTAGATACACTGATTACTTTCACTTGGGAACATGAGAAACAAAAGGAATTTTGACTATCTGGACAGTATGAGACTATATATACATACATTCAAAAGTATGCAAGTATTAATTTCCAACCTTATATGGTAAATGTAACAAAAAAGAAATGTCATATAATGTATTTCATGACTGAACAAAGGTGTTTTCAGCCCCCAGTACTTTGCGTGGAGCTGGATCCTCTTACTGCACAGGCCATAGTGAATTTGGGTTCAGTTGGTGCATTCTGAAGGGGACTATACGTGGTCCCTGGTGTATAATCACACGTAGTGTAAAGCAGCACCAAATGCAGTTCATGTAATTGCACCTCCTCATCCTTATGTAAGGAAGTAATAAAAAAGGCAGCTCCCATACTCTAAAAATAATGATTATTAGTGTTATTCAGGGTTTTGAGGGGTTCTTTTGGTTGTGATTTGTTTTGGTTTTAGCTGAACACTCTACTTGTACTTTAACCAGACTGAAGACCTTTTCCCTGCTTTTGGCATTTAGAGGGAGAACTGACAGGTCGTGACTGAAGAAAACTTTTAGGCATCTCTTACATTTATTATTGCTCCAGAAACATTGGGACACACTTAAGCACATTTCTAACTGGTGTTTCAATATTTCTCTTTTTTTGCATTAATGTAACTCACAGAAGGTGTGAATTTTTATGGTGAGGAGTAGAAGATTTCTCTTTTTTAATTTGAAACTTATAGCTATGTCTGAATTAGTTACCTTTTCTTTACATACCTACAGTAAAAGTTGTTTAATGCAGTAAGAGTTTTCCAAATTGATGTTGAGGTCATACTTCTGCTTGGGTACATGACATTCATTTTGTAGCAGTGTTGCTTCCTGCACGAGAAATATTTTTTTATGATGAAATTTTGATACTAGTTTCTCTGTTGCATTTCCATATTTATCCTAAATCAGCATTTAGAGTAATTTGGACATGTGTTGTAGGAAAATGTAAAACTTGAAGGGGATAAGTAGATTAGAACATAAAATAACAAGTATGGCAAGTTAATAAGATAAAAGATGTGGGATAACATCTAACCACAAAATCACATACCTTCTCTCTCTCTCTTTTTTTTTTTTTTTCCCCTTTCCAATTTCTTGTCCCTCCCAAGGTTTTCTTTGCAGGGTAAGCTGACTGATACCTGATTGCAATTGTTCAGGTTATACAGATAATTTGTGAAACTTTCCTGTTTTACCTGTGCAAGATACTTGCCTTTGATAGTGTGTTTGCAGAGCTGTCTTTATACAGAGCTTGTTGCAACAATGCCTCAGCTTTCATCATTTCTCTATGGTGGGTTATATGGAAATAATAGTAATTCCCTTGCATACTGTGCAATTAGCCTTGCTAGATGATATTGGATCTACAGATTCAGTTTCAAAGGAGAGGTTAAGACACCATGAGTATCTTTTTCCTTTGAAGTATGCTGTTGAGACTTCATCTGGGGATGAAAGGGTGCTGACTTCTGGGGCAGTGGGGGCTAAAAGAAGAATGCCCATCTCAAATATGGGCAAATGAGATTGTTTCCATTCTCTGCAAATAGTGCCCTATAAAACACTGATGCTTCAAAGAGCTGAAGAGTTAATCAGATAGATGTTGATAGATATAGCAGGTTCGGTATCCAATGAGACTGTAGGAGGAAAAACCCACAATCCTTTCTGGGGGAAAAAGATCGTGTTAAATAGACATGTATGTAACAGATACTTATTCCTTTACTTGTTACCAGCAGTGCTAAGCGAAGTGTATTCCCCCTTGAAAAGTATCTTTTTAATTATCCATCTGTTTCTCCCTTACCTTTCATTATTCTGTCTGAATTGGTGGTTCTGTGTGCTTCAAATGGTATGTAGATTAATTTCAGTTCTGGAAGTCTTAAATTATTTATACTGTTTGGGAATAATGTGCATTCCCGTTGTTTACAGCTCTGGTGTTTCTCATTATGTAGCATCAGTCTTGTTCTGCTGAGAGTGTCCTCTGTTGATTAACTCTCTAGATAATTTGATAATGGCCTATATCCAAATGATGTATATACAAATCCCAGTTGTCTGCATGAACCCTGGCAGAGTTTAGTGAGGTATTTGTTACTGGTCTTTTTAAAGATGAATATGCATAGTGTTACCCCTTTCCTCTCTAAAAATTTTTCTTCTGAGAGATTAGGTAGTTTTGTCTGACTATAGTTTTACATATTAGAATGGCTAAGGCTACCTAGGCATTATCACTACAGACTTGTAGTGATAACAGACATTTTACATAAAATGGGAATAAATGCTAATAATGAATGCTGGTGGCATTTCTTACTTCTGATAACTGATAAAAGTGCTGTCTTTATTTTCCCTTCTTACTGTTACACTCTTAAGTGTTCCCCTTTTAGGCCATTGATTCAATGTCTTTGTGGATATATAGTATTATTTCTGTGGCTTTAGTAAGGACCCAACAGATACACTTCTTCCCTCCAAAAAATCCAAAATATACAATTATGTTTTAACATTCAACTGTAGTGTGCATGTATTTTGGTACCACATATTTCAGTTCTGAGAAAAGTATCATGTTGCTGTAAAGCCAGCAAGAAATACAGCAAAGAAAACCAAGTACTTACATGCACCTTACAGTTTGAATAAACATTAGGAGTGCCTACTGTTTAAAAACATTTTCTGCATGAGGTAACTATAGTGCCTCAGTCTGAAAGTTCAGGAAAGCTTCTGAGTAATGACTTGTCATGGAAACCTGCGGAAAGATGCCAATCAATTGCATTCAAGCACACAAGCAGCAACAAAGCACTTTCTATAGCAAGGAGAGTATCTCTTTTTTGCTTTAGATTCTCATATATAAATCAACATGGTGACTTTGAAGATTTTTGTTTACTCTTTCAGGTTTTCTTGTTTCTTGACAAGAGGGAGCTTGTATTACCTTTCTGTTTGCCCGCTTGCTCCTGGTTAGATTTGTAATCACTACCCAAAGTCCAGTAAATTCACACACACTGACAAAAACCCTGTGATAGGAACTTGAAACTTATCTGGCACTTCTAAGATTGTTATAGTTGATATTAATAAGGATTTTTTGTGATATCAGGTGCTCTTAGTTCTACTGCATGTTTACCATGTGTACAGCAAGTAGTTGCAAATAGCACAACCCAATAGATATGTGTATTTAGAGGGAAACAGTTGGCCTGAGAAGTGTTGTCCACACTGTGCACATCTTATGAAGACTCCAGTTTGGTCTGTTGCCTGAACATCCACTGGAACCCGGTGTTCATCTTCTGGCCCATTGATCACCTGCAAATAAACAGGCCCTATCCCAAGATACAAGTCGAAGCCAGGTTGGTGGAGAAGATTTGGAGGTCCCATTCACAATGCAGCGCTGATCCAAACTGAAGTAAACACATCCACAGAGAGGCTTCATTTTGCTTTTGAGTTTCTTTTTGCTTTGTTTGGAAGCAAACTGAAGAGAAGCCAAATTTAATTTTTCATTTGTTTTGTGTATTTACTTGAGGCCCATACAAATATGCATACCAGAAATCTAACAAACGGATTGAAATTCTGACATGCCTGGTACAGCTTCCTTGTTCTAACTAACTAGCTAGGGTGGAAACCAGAAGTAGACTGCTGAACGCCGTGTTCTGTTGGACTAAAGACACCAGAAATAATTAGTAGCAGAAAATAATCCCAGCAGTGCCATTCACCAGTAATTTTGAGAGTGTCCAACAATGAAAGCAATCAGTATCACACCAACTGGAGGTTTTGTTTACTGGAAAGTCCTACATCAGCAAAAACATATTGTCAGAGTATATCAGGAAAACAAGTGTAAGGATTTTGGCAATCCAGATGCTGTTTTGAGGTTGTTTCTTTTCCTCCCTTAACTCAGTTTTTTTTCTGAGAGAATTATTAGAAGATACCAGTAGCTTTTATCTTACAAATTCACTGGCTTCAAAAATACCATTTGCCAAAATTAATAGCAATGTATTTACTTTTTAAAATTGGCCTGAAAATGCATGCCATTCATTTTTCTGCATCTGCTGATAGTCTTGATCAAGCCTTATAATGTTTTCAAGCTTACTTCTTGTACTTAAACATACAGAAAAAAACTGGGCTACTGAACTGACTTGAAAATTTATTCAGAGTTCTTGGATAAGTAGAAGACTCCTGGTCCCACACAACACTGCATTTGATTTTTCCCTCTATAACAATTTTTAGTGGAAACCTAAGAGAGTCTTGTGGTTTACCAGGAAATTAACCTGTGTGGGCTGTTCAGGATGGGTAGGAATTGAATTAACAGAGTTGGTAGATCTTTGTAGAGTGTCTCATGGCACTCCACAGTTGTGGTTTGTAAGGGCAGGGGGAATTGAGCATAGGTACTTCTGCTAATGCTACCCCAGCTTGTATGGAAGCAATAAAAAGTTTGGTCTGTTGAATTTTGTCCCAACTCTCATCATTAGTAGTTAAAGGTACCAAAAAGAAGGGGCAAAAAAGACAGCAGACAAATTACTGAAAGTACATGTTACAATTTCTTTACCCCAGTAATTTCCTGGGAAATTACTAAGGAGTTGCAGTTTCTCACAGGCTGTAAGACAAAGGTGAAAGCAGCATTTCCCCAAAATGCACTCACTTCCTTGATCCTTCTTGACTTTCACAGCCATTTCTGTTACGTTGGTTGTTCTGTCTTGGATGCATTTGTAAGTTCCTCTTCCAAACAGTCCAAGAAAACATTAAATTTGCCCACTTACCTTCTCCTTTGGTGGTGAGTGCAGATGCACTGTCATACATACCACAATCCCCCCCCCCAGCCCACGGTGCCTCAGAGCATCACAAAGTTGGACAGCGACGGATGCCAGCATCTCTTTTGTAGCTGTTATTAAAGATGCTATCTTTAGCTGCAAGACTGAAGTTATGCAACTTAATGTTCTGTGTGTGTATTAAAGTATTAATGAAAACACAGGGTAGAAAACAATGAATGTGAGCTTTTATAAAAGGAAGCGTTTAATCAAAATTAAAATCTTGGGTAATGAAATCTGCCTGGCTTTATGCGCATTTGTGTTCATGCTGAGCATCGCCCTCTGTTTCCTTTTGTTAATTCTGAATCAGACTTCTGGCTGCTGTCTTACCACATGGGGTGATCCAGAACTCCATGCACTCCTTCCTGCCAGCAATACAGCACAGGCAATGTTTCTCTGATTTTTACTCAGTAGCACTTATTGCACTTTAAATACTAACATATTGATCAGTTGGCACTTTGCCTTTGACTATCTCATAGGGACTGAAGCCAGAGCGAGAGTCCAAATGCAGGAGCACTTTTCTGTATGATTTTACTGTCTTGCCATTTACAGTAGTGTATAAATCTCCAAGAGCTGCAGTTCAGAGTTCCAGCTTGGTGAATTTGGTATGTCCATTTGCTTACAAAATAATTTTTCATTGTTGTAGCTATTAACTTTGCTATTTTTTGAAATGCTCTTTGTAGAATTTTACAATATTTGAAGCCTTCAGATGTTCTCTAAGTGATGAGCTATCATTGTAAATCATGAAGACGTCTGTCTTGAGATTTCTCAAATTGTGAACAATACAAAAATTGAGCACATGATATTTTGCCATGCTGCTTTATAGTGAGAGAGCAGAATGACTCATTTCTTAGAAGGTGCCTGAAATAGAACAAAGATTTGCCTGTGCCATTTGGGATCTAACTGAAAGCAGATAATTGAATTAGATGAAGGCTATATTTCTCCATGACCTCTGTGTAAGCCTGTCTGCCATTTTCCCCTGAGGTGATTTCTTGCATTGTTTTCTAAATCCAGCAAAAGTAAGTTGAGAAGTACGTGGTATTTGGCATAAATGTAATTTCGAAAAGGTTTATCCATTTCTACCACAGCAATCTCTTGGCAGTTTACATCTTAAATGTTTTAGGAGGAAAAAATGCAAATAACATAACCGTAAGGATCATATGTTCATGCATTTGGACATACAGAGTATAATTAACAAAACATCTGCTATCTAACTCACGTATGTCCTGCTGTATAGCAGTCTGGAGAGATGAAAAAAAGACAGTGGAGCTCAGTGGTCTGTATATCCTGTCAAGAGAATAAAATTGTATACAAAAAGAGAATAATAGAACACAATAAAAGTGTTTGCAGTAGTTCAGCAACATTTTTGAGCAGTGTGGCCTTGCTATAGTGTGTGATGACAACAAATGATGTTCTTAGCTCTGCTGTTATTTAAAATTAGTCACTCGACCATAAAAAGTTTCTGCATCTTGCCCCTTCTGACTGATGTTTCAGGCTTGACCTCACATGTAATGGAGGAATATAATTTTCCAGAATATTAAAGAAGCAACTTAGCTCTTCAAGTGTAGTAATGATACTGTATATTCTCTTACATTAAAATGTCATCTTTTTCAACCACTTTAACAGCATAATGGGGATTTTTTCATGGACACAGAGTCCTTTCTAAAAGTGTTGATGGTAGTGGCACAGTAATAACACCCTAAATTTTAAATGCTAAGCAGAAGGACGTGGCTAAAATCGTTGTGTTGAGGCAGGACCGTGAACAAAACACTAACACAGTGTATATGCAGATTTAGGGCTATGCATGCTGCAGAGACATTGTTATCATGCATATCTATTTCTTTGAAAATGTCCTCTGAAAAGTATTTGACTTCTTGAGAACGAAAGGATGATTATTAGCAAATAGACAAGCATCAGCCATTTAAGTCTTCCTTGTACTACAGGAGCAGTGTCACCACAATTCGTCGGCAATCTCTGGAGTAGTTGCTTCTCCTCTTTTAACAACACAGTTTAAGGCAAATGTGATTCCTTTAGATCTGGCCTACTGAGGGATTTTCAGCTTAAAAACTGTGGGGAGAGAGTCAGTTTTGCATAACTCAAGCCAGCGTATCTTGCTATTTGAGAGCAACGCCTTTTAAACCAGTTGCAATCAGGCTCCATTTGCCAGTGCCATAATGTCCCAGTTTTAACCTCTTGTTGGAAACTGGCTAAATATTTGTTTTTGTCCTTGCTACCTGTATTCTGTCCTGTATTTTTATTTTCTGGAATCCTGAGTTACAGGTTTTTTGGTCCTTATATTTCTTCTTTCATATCAGTTATCTCTTTAGGCTTTAATTTGGAGGGCCAAGGCAAGGTCTTGCTGCAGCCTCTTAATGTGCTGCTTTTTCTCCATTATAATCTGCTTCGAAGGAAGGCCAGTGCAGCCAACAGTTCATTGCAACCTTGATTTGGAGTGTAGGAGTGTAGAGGGAAAAATCTTTATTTACAGAGTGCAGCCAAATCCTTGGATTTAAAGACGCAAACCCTTCTTCGTCTAGGGAAGAATAATTTATAGTATCTGAAAGACACAGTTCTTGGGTGAGCTGTGTCTAAAACCTCTTGGTTTGTGTCCATAAGTTTGGAAATACTCTGTGTTAGTCATGCTGAAAATATTGCCTGTAATACCTCATGATTCAAATACTCCCAAACTTTAAATTAAATGTATAATAATAATAATGGTGATGATAAAAAACCCAAACAAACAAACATAGAAAATAAGAGTAAACATTTAGGACAAGTGAAGGGAAATTTTCTCTGCAGCTTGTGCAAATGAATCTATTCTTCCAGGAAATAAATTCTTACTTACAGGTAGTAAATTCCTTGTCCTAGAGTGTCATATGTGGAAGATGTTGAGAGGGATCGCGTTTTCTACACAGTCAATCAAATTAATAATTAGGTCTCTTCTCCTTATCTATTTTCAATTTTCAATCAACCTAAGGGACACTCTCAGAGTTGTGTGCCTGAGGCATCACAGATCCTTCAGGGTTTAATTAGGTTTCCCAGTGCTGCAGCATGCTCTCTTAGGCCTGTCAGTTACCCTTCTCACAGGAGTTAAAATTACTCTTTATATGACTTATCAGATTTGGTCATTTAATTGATTCCCAATTCATCATCTAATCAATTTACCGTTTCCTTTCCACACATGGAAGTGCTGTTGCGGGTTGACAGCTCTGTTGCCCAGTAAGATTCCTGGCAGTGCTTAAAGCCCAAACCTTAAACTAGTGAAATAAAATCAGACATTGTGAGTGATTTCCATAAATTTTTGTAATGATTGTCAGTAACTTGCAGCCAATGGTTTTTACAGGAGTCCTTTTTTCTTGGAACCTGCTCCTTAAGCATAAAATTCTTTCTGTTAACAATTAAAAGTTTCTTAATGACTGTAACGAGTGACAATGAATATGTTTATTTTAGACTCTTTATCTGCAGCCATATGTTTATTGCCCAATGACTAAATAGGTAATTGTGTTTGCAGTGTAGTATATTGCTTCATTCAAGCATATGACTTGTATTTGTCATCAGCACCTTTTAAAAGATGTCATCTAGTAGGTGCAGCACTTGTTGATTTTCTTCGACATTACTGGATTAGAAGCATGCTGCTCTTCTGTTTGCTAACCTGCATTGCTGAGTGTATTAGGAATGACACTTTCCAGAGATGGTTACTGTTGAGCTTCAGTAGATATGAAGGTCCTAATTTGATGATTCTGTATCGAATCATGGAATGGCTTAGGTTGAAAAAAACCTTTAAGATCATTGAGTCCAACCCTTAACCAAGCACTGCCAAGTCCACCACTAACCCATGTCCCCAAGTGCCACATCTGCATGTCTTTTAAATACCTCCAGGGATGGTGACTTCACCACTTAATTGGGCTGCCTGTTCCAATTCCTGATCATCCTTTCAGTGAAGATTTTTTTTCCTGATATCCAAGCTAAATCTCCTCTAAACTTGAGGCCATTTCCTCTTGTCCTGTCACTGAGAGAAGAGACTGACCCCCACCTTGCTACACCCCCCTTTCAGGTAGTTGTACAGAGCAATAAGCTCCCCCCCAAGCCCCCTTTTCTCCAGGCTAAACACCCCCAAGTCCCTCAGCTGCTCCTCAGAGGACTTACCCTCCAGACCCTTCCTCAGCTCCGTTGCCCTTCTCTGAACTCTCTCCAGTCCCTCCAAGTCCTTCTTGCAGTGAGGGACCCAAAACTGGCCTCACCAGTGCCAAATACAGGGGGACAATCATTGCCCTGGTCCTGCTGGCCACACTATTGCTGATACAAGCCGGGATGTCACTGGCCTTCCTGGCCACCTGAGCACACTGATGGCTCATGTTTAGCTGCTGTCAACCAGCACCTCCAGCTCCTTTTCTGCTGGGCAAAGGAAAATCAGTCAATCAGAAACATAATTCTTTGGAGAGCATCTGTTTTCAAGCAACTTAAAGTTTACTGTAATGGAGACAGTACATTTTGTTAACATTTTAGAGGTGTGATCTAATTTAACTGCTGCTATTTCTATCACCTGTATTTAACTCTTATTTCAGCTGGTTTTGGATTATGTCTTGGTTCTGTTTATCAGTGTTAAAACAAAGCTATGTTCTTTTGTTTCTTTGACTGTCAGTGCTCTTTACTGACAGTGTAATCATCTAGGCAGTACTAATAATGTTATAGTAAATTACATAGGTATGTGACATGAACTTAATATTGCTTCCTGAAACCTTTAATCTGTTAACATTCTTATAGCAGAGTGTGGTATGAAATTCACTAAAGTCTTTATCAGATCTGCATGTTTGATCAGAAATAGACAACTTCCCATTACTGGAAATTCTGTGTAGCTGTGGTGGGTAGTAGCAATACGGGTTTTCTGAACAACTCTTCCCAAAACTCTTTAAAGCATTCTGTGTATGCCATTCAGTCTCTAATTAATTAATTAATTAATTTTCATTCATTCAAGTTAAATAATGCTGTTCTTCAGCACTCTTAATTCTTCCAAATTTCTGTATGATTCTTGCAAAGTCTGCCAAAATCCTCAAAGTGCTGTAATTTCAAATATAAAAATAAATCACTGACATTATGAAATGTTAGCACAAGAAAGAGCATAATAATAAAAGGCAGATCTTAAATTGTTTAAATGTCTGAAAGAAAGGCCTTTTGAATTCTTTTCTTGCATTCCTTACCCCTTCATCATGGAGGAAGTGTTTATGAACCACCTGTTTAAACTAAATTAGTGAGTCTCAGTGGTAGTAAAGTAGAAATAATACAGTTGTTTTTCTGAGGGGTTTTGATGGTTATTTCCTTCAACTACAGGAGATCTTAAAATATAAGTATGTATGATTCTGTGAGCTCAATTGCATAGACCCAGGTCAAGTGCTGAACTGACTCATGCTAATACATATGAATGCTAAGCAAAAAATAACATTTGACTTTAAAGTACTTTTGTTTCTTCAGGCTTTGGGGTAGTAAGTTTTGCTAAAGGGCAGACATTAAAGTAGAGCTGGACAGCACTGTATGAATGCATTACACTAAATGTGTTGTCATAAATGTATAGCCCAAGATTCAAAATTGATCTCTACTGTGATGATGTCAAGTGATGGTCACTTGTGATGAGTCTCTTTACAATGAGCAGTCTCTTCTGCCTGGAAACCCATTTGGTGTGAGTCCTCAGAGTATGAAATCAGGGATGTCCTGTGCTGTGGGAGAGCTGAGCCTGTGTCCAGTGATTCTACAGTTTTGAAGCTCAGAGAAAGCTGAAAGTATCTTAGAGAACTAGACAGTGAACTGATTGGCGTCTGCTTGCCTGTAGAAGGCTTGCAGTCCAACTGAGGAAGGGGTAGAAAGAGGTCAAAGTGCTCCAAGGTAGGAAACATATGAGAAATGGAAATTACAGAAGAGAGGAGCCCTGGGCATGCTGGCTGTGACTTGCTGCCTCTTGGAGGCCTTGTCAAAGTGTAGATGTCTTTTGAAATGTTCAAGACAGTATTGCTGGACTTGGCCACTGCAGAAAATTACTGCCTGTGTTACATGAGTGAACTTAAATGATCATAACAGTAATTTCTGGCTATTTATAGCCCTTCTCTTTCTCTTTCATTTTAATGACTATATATTGTAGTTAACACCAGTGTTAAGCTGGTTTTAACACCTTCTGAAAGGAAAAGAAAGCATTTTTTCAGTTTTTCCTTTAACTTTATATGACTGCATGGAGACTCTTAGGGAGGTTTCTTCAGAAAAGGATATTTCTCATTTGTAAATGATCAAGGTTTTTGGTCAAACCAGATAACTGCAGTTTCATAAGGTCTAAAATATGCTATGCTAACACACGTGTTGACTTAAATCTGATAATGCATGCATTTTTTGTTTGTTTCTTTTTAACTTAATTAGGTGCTCCAACACTTTCCTGTTAGTGGTATGCGTGTATTAAAAGTTATATCCTGACATCTGTATAAATTTCATGCCAGCAAAGTGTTTAAACAAGGTACCATAATTCTGGCTGATGCTGAAGTTAGTTGTAATTAAAATTAAGCACCTGGTCTGAAGCACTGTTCCAACTGACAACCATCTCATAATGTATTTGAATGCCAGAAATGTCTGGGGTGTTTCACTACATTTGAATTGCAAGTTCAGTAGGTAGTGGGGAAAAGGAGTCATTGCTGGTCCTAAATTACAGGAAGAGTTGTGCTTTTGAATAACAGCTCAGTCCTGACTAAGAAGTAATTAGTTTCTCTTTGATTATGGCTTCATGGGATTAAAAGATTTGTATGACCACCTGAATCCCATTTTTGTTTTCCTAATCTTACAGCATTTTAAAGCAAGTTCTCGTTTTTCTTGTTTCATTCATCATATTTTATTAGTTTAAGTATTAGGTGGAAACTTTGTAAATACTGCTGTGTTGTTGTGAAGGAAAAGGAAAATGTGGAAATACTTTTTATATATTTACAGGAATTAAAATAATAGAATTGGTGGGTAATAAAAAAAATTAGCCGAAAGACAGGTCAGTGGTCCATTCAGGTTGTATTGCTCAGCTTTACCTTGTCTGATGTTTGGATGGTTTTGTTTGCTGCTGGAAACTTGCTCACTAGCTGAGATCTGGTTGTTTTCTAAAGGAATCTCCATTTTTGAGGCACGTGCTACTATTCAAAGAAAGATTGAAATGTTCTTCATGATGAAAGAGTGGAGATTGTTGGGATCTCTTCTGTTATCCAGTTGTGAATACTTTGGCTCGCCAGTCTCTCTTCATCAAATGAACTTGCAAAAAATAGCATGCTTTGTCTGGGATGGTGCAAGAGAGTTAGTGGGAAGCAAGTCTGGGCAATGTCTTTTGTAAGGATTGAAATGGATTAAGATTACCTTGGTCTGACTAAGAAACTGCACCCCAAAGATCTTCATTTCCATCTCTTCCTCTGTTCACCAGGTGACCATGGATATAAGATCTTGGTTGATTAGGGATCGCAGATATATTTTGGTGCACTGCTTTGGACTGATGTAGCATGAAGTGTCTGGACTAGAATAGACCTGTAATCAAAATTTTCAAGAGATTTTCTTATTTCCAGATCTTAAATGATACCACGTGTTAAGGCATGATACCCACAATGTACAGGGGCAATTAGTGTATTCCTTACAAATTCATTTTCTTATGTTTTCTTTATTGCTTTTGAATCGCAGTTATTTAAAGACAAACTGTAATAATAATCTTTCTTAATTATCTATGATGTGTATAGGCAAGAAAATCCTGCCTGCCTTCCTCCCATTTCACCCAGTAGTGACTCCCTACTCTTTTTCACAGTAGCCAACAGAGAACTTTAGGAAAAAAAAACCACAGGGCGCTGCATTTTGCAAAGCACTATTTAGGGTTTACATAAAAAATGCTGTCTCTGCTTATGCTTCTCATCAGTAAAAATTTATCTTCCAGTGACTGCCAGTTCCGTTCATCTCTGAGAAAGATTCTCTGGGGAAAGTAAAATTGTTTAGTTGATTGAATAATGCACAATACGAAGTGGTTGTGTGCCCAGTTACCTTTTCAGTGGAGTTACAGAAGTTGCTCTTGAATCTGATTAGGTCAGCATGTTCACACAGCAAGACCATAGAGTTGTCCTAGCTGTGCAGTGACAGTGATTACAATGATTATTTGTTGTATTTTAGAAAATATTAGGTAAAATGGTAAACTTTAACCATGGTCTGTCAGAAATATGGTGGGGAGCTGGGGGGAGAGAGGAAGGAGTGTAGTATCTATGAAGATTCCACACAGAATTTCTTTTAGAAAAGGAAAAAGCAAACATCCTCTTAACGTATCTTATTTTCATTCCAGCTGCACATGTACAGGGAGAGGTGCCTGTGGTGAAATTTGACTATTTAGTGACAGAAAGCATTTGCTGTACTGGATTGCAAAGTATACTTCTAATATATCTTCAAAAGGAAATGTATTTTCAATTTACAGTGAGCCTTGACTATGAAGGACAGAAAAGAAAAAAATAAGGTTTTTTCAGTAAGGGATGAAAATTTTAGATTTATAACTTCATGCCAGATTGCCAGGGCCTGAGGCGAAAGAACCAGAGCATGTATCTACTTTACAGCTGCAAAAATAATTACATGATGACTATCTGTGGAGTAATCTCTAATGGATTACATTTTGTTAGCATTTCATTATGTAATGTTAGAGCCAAAATAATTCATAGTAAATGGGGGAAAAAATGCTTGTTTTGATGTATCTGTGGCCTGGACCTTTGATGTCCTCCTAAGGCATTCTACTGAGAACTGGTTGATTTGTGAAAGGTCTTGGTTTGCAGACAAGGTACTGTGCTTGTAAAACTATTATAAGACTAAGGAGTGTAGAAATTACAGAAGTAATTTGTTTTTATTATGCAAGCACTGGACTTCTTTGTTGCTTCAAAGGTGCTAAAGCCATCTGAGGTGCTATCTGATAGGCTTTCCTCTCAGATTTATGAGGTCTTTCAGACTTAAAAAGCACTTATGGTTTATTAAGATCTCTTGATTTAATTTTTTCTAAAACTTAAGGGTGCTTCTTTTTATATGTCTCTTAGATTTATCCAAGTGATACAATCTTCAGCAGTAATAAGAGGCTTCTTACTCATGGTCAAAACACTCCTTTTTATTGTGTTGCAATAGAACTGTGGTGTAGCAAATAAACTCTTCTTCACTTCATGTGCAGTTGGCAAAGGGACCTGGATATACATGGGGTTTTTTAGTAACCTAGAGCAACTTTTTTTTCTTCTTTAATATTTTTTAGTTTGGAGAAGTTGGAGGGAAAAAAAATAGAAATAATAATATGACCAGTGGCCCTAAGCCAGATCAAGTCTCTGAAGTATTAAAGTAAATAGAAAAAAATTCTTTGACTTCAGTAGAAGCAATGTCAACTTAACCCCTATGCTACATGATTTACCATGTCTAGGTGGCTTGAGGGTTGCTTGGGAACACAAGAAATTACATTTGGTTATTAATGCCATATTCATTATATATGGAATAAGGATATATAAAGTTTTCAGTGTATGTGAGTAGCATTTTAACAGTTCCACAACTGAAAATAATTTGGCATATCCAATTTTGATGTATCAATATATATGGGAATATAGTAAGGAAGCTGTAACAAAATGTTGGTTAAAGGTAATAAAGTTTTGTTGAAAGCAGCAGGGAAGCTAAAGGATTGAGTCTTGGCTTATCTTTCTGAATAACTAAAAGTGGCATCATTCCCCTCTTTGAAAACATATTCTTTCCTCTAGTTGTAACGTCAATTGATGTTATAGCTGAAAATATTTTCAGTTTTTCCCAAGTTCATAGCAGTAAAATATCCGTGAGTTTTGCTTGTGTTGTTTTTTGGGTTGTTTTGTTTGGGGTTTTTTTCAATAAACTGTCTACACTAGGTCTGTTCAAGAGTCATAGTCTGTCCAAGAGAACATGTTCATCCAGTAGCATCTCATTGTTGTAAAGTAGATGACTTCCAGAAGACTCTTTCAACTTAAATTATTCTATAATTTCTTCATCAAGTTCTATCATTCTGGTCTATTAAATTGTATTATTAAAGTGATAGGGACATTGATTATCCTCTTTCAGTGCATTACTATCTTCTGATTCCAGGACATCCAGAAATTTCAGTCATATTCAGAAATATTTGAAATGTGCATCAGTATGGAAAGGGATTGGTAAATTCCAATGATGTCTGCTGAGATTGCTACTATGTTTAAGTTTTGTTGGTACCAGAAATTTTATGTTTTTTCTATAATAGTGGAAAAATACTTTTTATTTATTATTTTTGATGTCTATCTACACTTCTATTTCAATGTGGAACTTTCCCTGTTGTATATTATGTTTCAGTGAGCCAAGCTGGAGACATAGGCTTGTGACTGTAGCTATTGAATGGTAGGGGATCAGAATGTAAGGAATGTGTATTTGAGAACAAAAAATCAGTGATTATTGACAGGGCTATTTGCCAATAATCCTCCAAAACAAATAAATACCAATCATTTTTGCTCCCTTCCTTTGTTTTAGGTTATATAGCATGCAGAAGGCAAGCATGAGGAAGGTTTGTACCTCTGGCCCTAAGCAGATGATCCATTTGCTTTCTGACCACTTTAGAAAGGTCTTAACAGCATGAAAGACCTTACAGAGAGGAATGGTTTGGTGGTGGTGCTGTACCTGCCAATCCATAAGGATGACTACATTCCTTAACAGCTGACAATAAATCACACCTCACTTTGAAGCAGCATTAACAACCAAACCTCTATTCAGTAGTGACTGTCCATATACCTGTGGTCCATGGCTTAGGGGATATAATTTTTTGCTGCAGATTCTTGGCACTATTTACTGTTGACACAAGATCATTGCAGGTGGCAGAAGTGACATACAGCTTGGCAAAAATCTTAAGAGTCCTTTGGTTGTAATGTGCTTGTCCATTACCATACCCTTTGTTCAGTGTGTATGGAGTAACAGCAGTGGAGAGGACTAGAATGTTATATTTGTTATCATTTGAGTTATTTATTTTTAGATTAAACCTAATGCCACTTACTTGGCAAGACTTAGGAATGCCATTATTCTGTTAAACTGTGTCCCTGTGTAGTGGTCTCCTAAGCACAGTATGATGTCTCTCCTCTCCCAAAAAGACAAATAACCACACTGCTATTGATAAAATTCATAGTGTGTGATTGGAGGAAAGTTGAGTTTTCTAGGCCTGGGCTTGGCCAAGTGATGAGACAGAACAAATTTTAGTAATGTAGCCACAATAAAAATGTTTCTTTCTATGTAAAGGTAGAAAAATTTACTTTTTCCAAATAAAAGATGTGGTCCTGGCTTAGGCTAAGTGATGGCTCCCAGAGGTCAGGAAAGATTTTTAATATTTTTTGCTTGGAAAAGACTCAAGCCAGATTGCAAAGATGAGTTTGACTAAGGCTGGACAAGTGTTTACTGTCTTGTGATGTCATCAGAGAACTGGGAGTTTCAATTAGTGTATTCATATTTGCCATAAATTCAGGGATGGGTACAATTCACATGGCCAGCAGCCAACCTTTAGCCATAAACCTTTGAGTTACTGACCTTGTGTCTTGGGGAAAAAAGGGACACAAAGCAGTCTCTGCAGTGCTTCTCCCCAAGTGGTGTTCTACCTAAGCAGAAGACACTGTGCCATCTTCAACTCTGAGAGGAATCATAGAATGGTTTGGTTTCAAAGGGACCTTCAAGATCACTTAGTTCCAACCACCCTGCCATGGGCAAGGACACCTTCCACCAGACCAGGTGTCTCAGAGCCCTGTCCAACCTGGCCTTGAACACTTGCAGGGTTAGGGCATCCACGGCTGCTCTGGGTAACCTGTTCCAGTGCCTCACCACCCTCTCCGTAAAGAATTTCTTCCTAATATTGAATCGAAACCTGCCCCCTTTCAATTCAAAGCCATTACCCCTTGTTCTATCAGTACATGCTCTTGTAAAAAGTCCCTCTCTAGCTTTCTTGTAGCCCTCTTTAGGGACTGGAAGGCTGCTATAAGATCTCCCTGGAGCCTTCTCTTTTTCAGGCTGAACAACCCCAAACCTACCCCTCAAGCCTTTCAAAGTCCCTCTGGATGGCATCCCTTCCATCCAGCATGTTGAGCACACCACACAGCTCAGTTTCATTGGCAAACCTCCTGAGGG
The DNA here is from genome assembly GCA_013396655.1 of Campylorhamphus procurvoides. Taxonomy (NCBI): domain Eukaryota; kingdom Metazoa; phylum Chordata; class Aves; order Passeriformes; family Dendrocolaptidae; genus Campylorhamphus; species Campylorhamphus procurvoides. The sequence continues at coordinate 590,164 of WBMV01004514.1, forward strand.
TGCACTCCATCCTCCTGTCATGTCACCAACAAAGATGCTTTACAGCACCGGTCCCAGTACTGACCCCTGAGGATCACCACTCATCACTGGTCTCCACTTGGACATGAAGCCATTGACTGCAACTCCTTGAGCATGACCATCCAGCCAGTTCCTTATCCACTGAGTGATCTGTCCATCAAATCCATGTCTCACCAGTTTGGAGACAAACATGTTTTGCAGGACAGTGTCAAATGCTTTGCACAAGTTCAGTAGATGGTGTCTATTTCTCTCCCCTTATCCATCACTGCTATAACCCTGTAAAAGGCCACCAAATTTGTTCGGTGTGATTTGCCTTTAGTGAAGCTGTGTCACTTGTCACTACCTTATTTTCCCTGTGCCTTAACATAGTTTCAGGAGGATCTCTTCTTTGATTGTGTTGGGCACTGAGGTGAGACTGATTCCTTTGCTCGCAGGCTAGGCAAACTTTTTTGCCAAGTGCTACGAGCGAGACAGCTCTTCTGTGTGGACTTCGTGTCAGCCTTCCTCCTCTGTCACTTGGCTTGTGCATTAGAAGTTAAATAAGAGTTGTACATGGGTTTTCTGCATTATTGTGTGGAAGTACTGGGGACCATCCAAGATGCCAAATGGTACTGATTAACTGATGTGCTCATTAATATAAAGTGCAATGACAACAGGCAGCATTAAAAGCTGAAACAAAACACTTTTCCGCACTATTGGTATATTGTTGTGTAATTTTTGCTTCATTTTCTTTATTCTTTCAGTTCTACGGGATGACTTCAGACAAAATCCATCAGATGTAATGGTAGCTGTGGGTGAACCGGCAGTGATGGAATGTCAGCCTCCAAGAGGTCACCCAGAACCCACTATATCGTGGAAGAAAGATGGGACCCCTCTGGATGACAAAGATGAGAGAATTACAGTAAGTATAATAACAAGTTTTGCAAACAACACAAAAATCAACTAATCTAAAATTACTGGTGTCTTGAGCATGGGGGCATCCAGCTGTGCTGTACCCTGGAGGACAGACTCTAGAGCCCTTGCCTCACAGGCAAGTGCTAGTTTGTGTTTAGCTTAGAATGTTTCCTCTCATCTTGTATTACTTCATTGCAGGGTATGCATTTGTTTGTTAAAGAGGCCCATGCAAAACCGATGTTCTTCTCTTCCTTGGAGGAATTACAAGCTTGTGGAAATGAAATTCATTATGTTTGTCACTGTCCTATAATTTTCTTACCTTTTATCCACCTACAAATTTCTGCAGCCTATAATATCTGCCTTCTTTGGCTGGAAAGAGAAATGAGTAGTAGTCTCAGTGAGACCTTCTTTTGCAATTCTGTTGAAAATAATATATGCAGAAAAGTTGTGTGTTGTATTAGAAAGCATCAAAAGGGTTTGGGGATGTAGACACATTCCTTTAGAGAGATGATGGTTTATCCTGCTGTCTCAAATTAAGCTGTTTTCTCATTAGTGGTGTTGTACTCATTTGTATCTGTAGCTTGATGAATATAATGTATGATTATTCAAGAATATGGATAAAGCAGCGTCTCAAATCAGAAAACTATCCTTTTCTTAGTTTTTGACAATAAGTGAAACAATAAGCTAATGAACCTAAATATCTTGCAGAAATGTCAGTGAAAAAGGGAGTTCAGAAATAATTTATATGCTGCCAACATGGTGATACAAAACATCTTCCCATATGGTGAAAAACCGTGTCCTCTGACAGCACACACTGTCTGGGATCCTGTTGGTACTGGAGGGATTATAAGTGTAAAACAAGATCAGAGGCACATACCATTTGTATGTCTCAATCATATACTGAAAGCAGGGAAATGTTTAATGGAAGTACACTTAAACCCCAGCAACCTAAGTAAAAATAACCATTTTTGTTTGAGATTTAAATTTCCTGTTATTCCATTTGTTTTTCACAAACAAGACAAAGCTCAGGCATTCTGTAGTTGTGACCTATGCATATATTTAAATTTTTAAGTACCCTACCAAACCTATACTGATTGCTGGCTATTAACTCAATTCTTCCAATCATACTTGCTAAGAACTTGCAATTTCCTTTTCAAATCTCCTTCCCACTGTGACAAGTCAATTGACCTGAGATAAAGATTCCAGTGCTACCTTCCCCCCCCAGCCCTAGGAATTGCTTTCTGAATTTGCATTTTCTATTGCTATAGTTTATTCTCTTGAAGGATTTTCATGTGTTGCCTATTAAGTACATTTCTTTTGTTATACGTGAAAACTGCTCTTCCAGCTGCAGGAACAAAGACATACCCAGAACAAAAGTAGCTATCACTGACTGGCCCTGCCACCTGTACTCCTTAAAACTGTTCTTAGGATGAAAAAAAGCCCCTCAGTTTGGTTTTCAAATACTCACCTACATAGTATTCTTTCACTATGACATCTCATAGAATTATTGTGTGTTACCAGTTTCTCCTCCTCTAACAGAAAGTTTTTTGATGTAGGTGTAGTTAGACACTTGTTTCACATACCCAAATGAGTGTTTGTCTTCAGAGGTGTAAATTAACAGTGATACCATAGCTCAGCTCAAATGATTCCATTTACTTCATATTTGCCTGGCATTGTCTTCAGCAGCACTATTAATATCATGGGTGCTTTCTCACACAGGCAGAGACTGAAGCTGCATTGTAATGCAGATTTGCATCATCTTACAGTTGTAGCAGGATCTTGCCAAGTGGATAAATAGACATCCAGATGTACCTCTTTGCAGTAACCATCTATGTTATCTTGCTAGTGGCTGGGAGGGTACAGGAGATTGGGAGCTGGAATGGACAACTTGCTAAAGGGCAGATGGGGAAAAAATATTAATTTTGAAACCTGACTTTGAATTATTCCATTTCTTTTCACTTATCTCCTTTAAGGCATTTCTATTTCAGTTTAGCAATAGGAATAAACATAAGAGATTAAAAGGGTACAAAAGCTGAAATAAGGATGAAATTGCTGAGTTTTAAGTGACAGATTTCATTTTTTCATTAAATCGACTTCTTTTTTTCCCCATATAAGTGTCTGTATTTAAAATGAACACTTACATTCATTTGATGGTAAAATTTTATTTGACTCAGTGGCGGTAAATTTGCATAATGCAATTTACTGGTGTTACTTTCCTCTTTTTAAGCTGTGAAATTACCAAATCAGTAAATCTCAAACTATATGTGTTGGTGTTCAATACGTATGTAATACCAGTGGGCATTTAATCAGTGAGAAATCTTTGGTGGCTCCACTTCTAAAAGATTTCCAGTTGTTTTAATTCTTAAAGGCCTGTTGATCTTTGACTCATTGCAATTTTAAGAGTTCTGTGTCAAAGGCTATTTGAAGCATTTCATATTAATGCTTTCCTTTCTAACAAGAGATTAAAAATAAAGATTATACTTTTTTTGAATAAAGGATGATGCTTGACATCTCTTTTTTGATTCATATCTATCTTTCTTCAAAAAGATAGGTCCATGAAGCAACCTTATTTTTAACGTATGGAAGCTTCTTTCTCATCTGCAATGACACTGTGAATCTCTGAGTCAGCAGAACTGGACTTTACAGACCATTAAGGGTGCTAGAGAAACAGAACTGGAAGCTTAGTTCCTGACAGAGAGTTTAAGGAAAAGATGTAGATAAATAGTAGATAAATAAAATCTGAGTTAAGGCATGACTTCCTCAGGAATGCAATAAAAAGAAAATCTTATTTTGTCCTGGGTAGAGTTAAGGAAATCAATATGTTTATATAGGTGAGATAATAAAAATCAAAGTATTCTTTGCATGGTTTTGGTCCATTTGTAGGGCAAATAAATGTGCTTTGAAGAGAAATAAATGTATATGTCTTTCAGGTTATAAACTAGTGAATGGAACAAATAAGAAATGAAAGTTAAGGGTATGGGCACGGCTATCTATGGTGGGGATTATAGAAACAGACATTTTATTTGAGCACAGCTGTCCCAGTAGTGCTCAGTATTAGAAGTCAGACTTGGTGTAGGCTCTTCAGTGCACATGTGTCTACTGGATGCATCTGATGCAGAATCATCATCAAAACATTTTTTCACTCTGCCCTTGAATATGTTGTCTATAAACAGTTTTCTCAGTGCATTGGAGCTAAACATGATTTTTCTTTATGCCATGGTATAAAAGCATATGCTTGATGTGGCTAATCCCTCTCCATGTATTACAAATGAAGTGGGAATGACGGTCTTGCCTGTGAAGAAAATGCTTATCTTTAATGTAATTTGTTGAATTGAAAAACAATTATCATGAAGACACAGCAGAACTAGTGTGATTCTGTGCTCATCTAGTTAATTTTTCTCTTGGGATTACTGTGGAATCAAGAATCCCTCCTGTAACATATATATAGCTGAAAAAGAGTGCCTTGTTGCAGTCCAGTGCATAGCTCTAATTTCTCACTGTGGACAATTTAAAGCTCAAACATATTTTTTCAATTTCAGAAATGATCTGTCTGCACTAGGAGAGGCTGGGTGATGCTCCTCTTGGAGCTGAGACATGATGGAGAAAGGAGATGGGAGGTTATATCAGTGAGTGAAAGAGAAGGGAGCTCACTGGGGTGGGGAAGTTCCTGGTTTTGTTTCCAGCCCTTTCCTGGTGTTTACAGGTTTGGCATCTGTGAGGTTCATGGACCCACCCCTTGCCTGGAGTGAGGATCTAGGCCAGGACTCCAGGCTTCTAGGTATCCCCCCCAGGAACAGCCCTGCTCCCAGCCCCACCAGTCTAGCCATCTTTTTTGCATGGCAGTACAGTGTCATTAGGAGGTAGCCACATGTGTCACCTTGGTGCCAAAAGCTGTGAGTTTGCATTCCCTCAGGCTGAGGAGGAAGTGCAATCAGTTTAGTTTCTCCTGACTGCTATAATCACTAGGTTTGGTCTTCCCAAATGCATTATGTCTGGATGCAGCTGGCAGGAGCATCAGTGGCTTGTGAGTACCATTAGCAATGACTTGCTCAGGCAGTTGCAGTAATCACAGTGAGTACTGGTTGCTTGTAAGCCTGTGAACCCAGTGTGCTTGCATTCACTGCTCACCCATCTTCCTCTTGTACTCCAGAAACCTCCCACTGCTTTTCAAATGGTGTCCCCACTGCCTTCCTCCCACGCACCACTGTCACGGAATTTTCACCTCATTCCTCATCCGTTTCCTTCATCTCACAACATGTCCTTGCATCCACCCAACCTGTCTGGCCCTGTCATCTGATTAGTGATACTTGCCTGTGTGGAGGTACCAATTTGGAAGCTCAGATAAGCAAACTCTCCTGCACTGTGCTGTGCTGTAAAGGGATTCCTCCTGTGGCTTTGCTGTGGATGCAAATGACTGGTGTGCTGTGGTTTGCAATGGATGTGGCAGTGTCTGCGTATGTGAGGTTTGCTCAGAGCCTCCCTTAAGGAACTGCGTTGCTGCTCTGTCTTATTTGTGAGTCACAAATACATTTGCCTGTATATAAGATGCTGACATCAGTGATCTAATCAAGATGGTGGGGCCTTTGAGCATATCTTTAGGCAAAAAACTGGCAGTAATTATAGACTCTCAGGAGCACAAAACATTCAAAGAGGATTTTGTGGATCTCCCATCTAGACAGGGCACCCTTCGTGTGCTTTTGGATCCATCAGTTTGTCTGATATTTGAGTGGCAATGCCTGCATAATTGACTAAGCCTCGGCAAAATCGGGATGCACTAAGTGCCTGTAATTGTCAATACTTTTCCAGTGGAAGAATGTATACACATCTTGCACAAGCAGCAGAGCAATTTGATGTTTGAACCTGGTTTGGAGGTGAGGATTTCACAGCTGCATCTGTTCCTGCCCCATGACCATTGGCCATGCTTCAGAAAGCTTCCTAATTGTTCACATCAAGTCATGGTGTAGGTGGTAGAGCAAAAATAGCTATGCATGAACATGAAATCTTAATAGGTAAAATCTTTTACATATACATGAAAAAGGATGCTGGTACCTAAAGAGGAAATCCTTTGTAATTGAACACAAAAAGCAAAGCCTTTGCATTGAAACTTCGGTGCAGCACTGTGATTGCAATTTCCCCCTCTTTCGTATTAACTCTTATCTCTCATTTATCCTGAATCATCCTCATTTGATTTTTAAAAGAAAAAGCTTGAGAAGCCATTTATCTTTCCTTGTTCAAGTTTCTTAGCTTTAAAGATCAAAGTTACAAGATGAATAATGCATACAGGTTTTCAGTCCTTTTTTGTGGGGCTGTCATGTGACAGCAACAGTTTTGAATGACTTACACTCATATTTTAGATAAGTTGTAACTTAAATTCTCGATTTCCATTTCATTTCCTGGCCCTTAAATGCTACATCACAAATGCAAAGCATTTATTGCATCTTTCACAATGCTATTTTTATATATGTGAATGATAAAAATGTTTTTTACAAAATGTGAAAACAAAGCTACTGATCTTCTGCTGTGGCAGGAAAACCCCCTGAATGGTACCATCGACAGGAAGATGTTTTATTTATTTGCCCCACATTGTTTGTTAATGAATTGTCAAAGAGAACTATGTTCATTCTTCTTGGTGGAGACCAGTCATAGCTTCACTGTGCTTCGGAGAGTTAAAAACTACATAGGTGATCCCAATGTGACGTTGATCATCAGAAGAAGGAAAAAAGAAATAGAAGAAATTGCTGTGACTATCAGTTAAAAGAGGAAGGGTTGTTTGTATTGGAGGGAACAGTGGAAAAAGCAGAAATTAATTCCCTGTTTAGGAAAGGGGCCTTTCTTTCCAAAATTAAATTGCAGTGGGAAAAATTGCAATGGGGAGGTGAATCAAGAGAAAGGAAACAAAAACTGGTTGAATTTGTTGGTGTGTGCTGTGCGGAGTAGCAGTCTTAACCCATTACAGCAGCAATGCTCCTGACAGAAACCATACTGTTATGGTGCCACTCCAAATTAATTCAAGATGTTTATCCTTCTTTCTTTCTTCTCCATTTCTATTTTCTGGCCTACTCTCTTTTTCATTTATTTATTAATCATTAATTTCTACACTTCTGTATTTCCCCAAATTATGTATTTTAAATACACAGTAAAAGAATCCATATTCCTGTAGAAGATGTAATTCTAATGGTAACATTGCCTGTCCTGTGGAGAGCTGCATGAAGGATCATGGCCTGGGTGCACAGCACACAGAGCAATGGGGGTGAGGGGAAGGTGGGGGGCAAGGACTTACAGTTCAGGGTTTGATTTCATTTTAATTGTTTTTCTTTTTTGGGGCAGATTAAAGGGCAAGCAGCAATTTCCTATATGCCTCTGGAGGGTTAGAAAGAGAAGTGTATTTTTTCTTCTGATTCCCAATATGTATTTGTTGCCCCTCCAGCAATTTCCTTTCTCCCAAGTCCTTTTTCTTAATTTTGTCTTTTTTTTTCTCACTCCCTGGGAGGGTTGGCTTCTCACTTCAACTCTCTTTCCTTCGTCTCATGATCCCTAAATGCTGGCTTCCTCAAGGATCAAAAGTAGTTTTTGTTAATGATTTATATTTCTTCTGCTACTAATATTGTTTCCCCTGGTGACACAGCTGGGGCTGCTGTGAGTGAACTTGGCACCCCAAGAGGAAAAAATGCAAAAGATTGTGAAAAAATAATTTGGAACCACACAGCTGTCCCAGAGGATACTGAGAAAGGCTCTAAATCCTACTGTTTCTCCTCCTTAGTTTTTCCAAAATATGACATTGTTTTATTGTGTTCACACTTAAAGCTCTATTTCAGGGTCCCTGTTGCTCCTGCTGAACCCTCTGCTCTCCAGAATCCACAAATCTCTCAAAATATGTCTTCTGGATCATCTCTCCCTTGTTTTCTGTTCTGACTGTGGCATGTACTTGTGTTGTCTCCTGCCTTGCCATCAGGACACCTTTCCCATCTCTCTCCTCATGCCTGCCTCTCCCCCTGCCATGTCTAAGCCAGTCAAGTTTCCACATCTGCACAACCACTCTGTTAAGACAAAGAGTTCTCAGGGTGTCTTCTGTGACACTGCTACTTCCCATGTCATTTTTTTTAATTATCACAGGCATATCCAAGATTTTTTTCAGTGGTACATTAATCTTTAATTAGCATTTGTTGCATCATTCTGTTCGTTGTCTGGGGGTTTTTTTGGCAGAGCCCTGTAAAACATTACCTTCTCCTACAGAGGACCACGCTCATCTTGGAAGGCTGTAAAAAATCTGGCTAATAGTCTGGGCTCACATAAAGAGGGGAAAATATCAGGCAGACTTTTATTTTTGTATTCATTTTCCTCTTTTCACTTCTTCTGCCCTATTTGGAGCCTTCCCATACTCACTTCATTTTTCATACTCAGCCCTTTGAAACAAAACTTCTCATCTCTAACACATCCACGAGGAGTTTCCAACCCTGACCGCAGCTGCTAATAGTGAGAGCTTGTATTTCTGCAAGCACTGAAGCAAATGTGGATTGAAAATCCTGACCTATTACAAGGTTCTCTCCTCACAGCTTTTATTTCAGGTTTGCCATTTTAAAGAGCACAGCTATGCAGACCTTGTCAGGCAGATGTGAGCTCATTCAGTTCTCTCTTTGAGTCGACCAGAAGCCATATGGCAGCGGTTAATGTGGCGCCGAGCCTGAGCTAATAAGCCCTGCTGAGAGACAGGCTCGGTCGGCACGGGACTAATATGGCCACACAGCTTCTGTTGCACTGAGGGCAAGGGCAGAGCGAGCCTGCCTTGGCTTGGAAGGCTCCACGTGCCAAACCAAAGCTCTTGCAGTCTGCTGTCCCGAATATTCGGTGGACCAGATGCGTTTGCTGCAAGAACATGGTGAGGAAAACATCTGAAGAGTTTAGTGCCCAACAATGGTTTAAATGGCTCATCATGAACCCCGACTCTTCGGTGCGGGGTTGCTGGGTAGGGTAATAATGCATTGGGTCATACTTGATGTGATCTGTGTTCTCAGCAGACATCTCCAAAGGATAATACTGATCTGTGGAATTAGGGGAAAGAGCATCATGACGCAGGGCAAGAGGGTGGCCCAATGTCAAATACCTGTGAACTGAGAACACCAGGGTTGGTAGGCTTGTGCTGGCTATCATGGAGACTAGATTTTTGCATTTAGGACCAAATTGACCTCCTGTGTTCCCAAGGACATGTCTGGTAGTAATGTAATCTACTGTGTGAGGTTATCAGATTTATAGACTGTGTTCATACTAACTGAAAGTGCTGGAATTAAAACTCGCCATAATTCAATGTTAGATTAAAAGGCTCCCTATGGTCGTTAAACCTCTGGCATTTTAAACCAAGTTATTGCTGATCATATTTGACCCTATAGATAACTGTATCTGTTCCTTCTGGTTTTTCTCACTTTCAGAAATTTTCTTTTACATCAGTGATGCCCTTTGCTTCAACTATTTTTGTCTTCTCACCACTTCCAAAGTTTGGCATTAGACATGCATAGCTATGGTTTCTCACTATTGTTTCACCCAGCAGCACTGAAAAGTACTGCTTTCATGTGAAAGAAGTGTGTGTTTTTCTACACTCAGCTCTATTTTACACCGATTTCTACTTTCAGTTATAAAAGTAAAGTGAAGAAGAATGGAGTTCTTTTACAGATACTCTGTGGACTTAGAGGAATTTGAAAACTCTTCATTGACTCAAAATTCTCCATGGATTTCTTTTGTCCCTACTCATGAACTGATGACCTAGATAGTAAAGGAAAATAAATGCCTGCAGCAAATAGAGTATGTGTTAGATATCTGAGTTTTGAGACATCCACAGGCCTAGATGTTAGACTATCAGGATTTTCTTGTTAAAACAGCTTATTGAGAGTTTTGAACCTCTGGGACCATCTGAAATTACAGAAATGGTGTCTGGGAAGCTTTTCCTTAAAAAATAATAATAAAAAGCCAGGTGGTTGTTATCTCAGACTAGGTTGCTTGAGCTATCCAGGGTGTGTAGGACTTTATGATTTGGATGGTTAGGAGCAAAGGTGATTTATTATGCTGAGAAAGTAAAGTCTTTGTTTTGTTTGGCTGACAGTCTCGTTGTTGGGGTTTTTTTGGATGGGCAAGAAAGATGAAAAAAGGATGTGGGAGGGAAATTATTTCTTCATTCATTTTATTCTCCTAATGAAAAAGAAACATTTTTGTTTGGTTAGTTTTTTTTAAGCAGTCAGGAAAGGAGCCTTTGCTTATATTACAGACAATAAAGTTGAAGATTGGGTTTAGAAAGTTAATTCTTCGCTTCCCCTCCCTTCATCAGCTGCAGGGAAATCGTACTTATAGAGTGTGGACATCCTCCTCTAAGTTAAAACTCCATTTCTGGAAACACTGTTCTCCCAGCCCTTAGGGACTGCTGTGCTGTGTGCCTTCTCTGACACCTCATCACGAAGCAAAACATCGACAAGCAATGCAATATTGGAAAAATCAGGCTTACAGAGATTTATGAATCTGTCACACCGAACATTAGGGCTCACACAGGGAAGTGTGCAACCTGTGTACAGGCAGGAAACATATTTGGAATAGAGTCCAGGCCACTGGACGTGGGATCTCTACGGGTCAAATGTGCAAAAAAGCAGTGTAAATTCTCTGCATTGCAAGGTTCTTTCATGCAAACTCCTGGACCTTTGAGCCTTTACCTTTACTTTTACTGTATTTATGTTTACTTTATAGTCATATAGAGATATTTCCATTTGTAAAGCATGGAAGACCTTTTAATACACAATTATCATACAGAAATCAATGTGTTATTTGTGGCAAGTCTGTACAGTGAAGAGAAGCGACCCAAGTCCTCGCTGTGGTCACAGTTTTGCAAACACTGAAACCCTCTCCATTTGGGAGGATGGGAGGGGGGGTGGGGAAAAGTACATTTTTGTTCTTGAAAGTCTCTAGTGGACCTTATAAATTTGATTGTACTTGGCATTTTTGATATTCCTAGTCGCTTGCACACCACAGCAGCCACATGTTGTCACTTAAAATCTAAATATCGGGTAACTACTAACTGAGACTTTATTGTGTATCATGCTTATTTTAGGAATTACTTTTGTAAAGTAAAAATGACACTAACTCTAAAAGCATGTTTAATAAAACCTCAACAATCTGTGTGCTGAGTTTGCACATATTATATTCTCATAATCAAAAGAAAAATGTAGAATAAAAATAGTAGAGAAGAACAGTGCCCGTTTTTGGAGCCTCGAACAGATGTAAGTGATTAGAGCTTCTTGTTTGGTTTGCTTTGATTTTTTGGTCTACGTTTTGAAAGTTCTGTCAACTTCACTTTTGCTTATTTCACTTTGTTTGGATAGTTTTGCCTTACTGAGTTTCCTGTGATGCTTCTGGTTATATGAAAAGTCTAGTCCAAATCACAGCACTTCAGAAATAATAATTTTTCAGTTCTTGGGTTTCCTCAACCCAACAGAGTACTTCTCTCCCTCCAGGTAATAATATACTCACAATTCCTTACTGCCAAGTTCTGATATTCACCATGTGCAGCAGTGTGGGACCAGCACACACATTGTAGGCTGTTATTCCAGACTCCTGTCTGGAATATTATGTAGGACCAATTCTGCTTTCTTATGGTTGTCCTCTTTAAAAGGGGATGGAAAAAAAAGCTGCTTTCTTTCTTTATCTAGTTGTGGAATAATTCTTGCTAATATTCATGCTGCACTGAGCAATTAATTGATTTTTTTTTCCCTCCTGAAAAAAACATTATCTAACAAGAATCTATTTGGCACATGGTCACATAAAGATTGTTCTTTTATTTAACGTGGAAGTGTGGGTGGTTAGTTATACTTGGATCTATTTATACTCATTTTTTCTAACTCAGCAGCTTTGCCTCTGTCTTTACTGATGTTGTCAGTTGTCTGCTTGCATCTCTGAGGCCTCCTGGTTCTGGCTGCATGGGGGGAGAATAAATTACACAGGGATAAGAGGAAGGAAAGTAAATACACTTAAGAGCGAATAAAACCCACTAATTTTTCAGGGCAAATAATGCTGTTTGAAAAAAGACCAACACGTAAAATGCTTTCCTGGTGTATATCTTGAAATATTTCTAGTGCCACATGGAATATATTGAATTTTGAAGCTAATCATAGAGATGTGTGCACTTAAGTAACTTTGCCTTCCCTCACAAGATGTAAAGTTTGGTACTCTGAAAAAAAATGAGGGTGGATCAAGATCTCTTCACTGTAAGATTTTGGGGTTCTCACATCACTGTTTTTCAAAGTGTCTGTGCCACTTAGAATGTCAAGTTTTTGAAAGATGCTGACACGACGGCCTGGCCTTCTTTCCACAATGCCTCACATTTCAAACTCTGCAGATCTTGCTCTCCCCATTCATGTGAAATCATTTGTCTCTTAGGACTTCTTTGAACTCTGGCGCTCAGTTTAAGCATTTGTCTTGGAATAAGACCTGATGCAAATCAAATAGGAAAAAAAAAATAAAATTGCTTGTTCAGAGTAAAGTGTTACCACAGAAGCTGCAGGTCCCTGATTGAAGCAATTTCGTGGTGCATAGTAGGTGTTCCAGAAATGAGTGGTTCTGCTCTCTGGCAGACCTGTACACTGCATGGAATTAAAGATCTGTTTTTACCATGAGACTACACAGTCATTGCAAAGTGATTTCTAGAAGTGTGCTGCAAAACATTTTCCTACAGAGAAAATTATTGTGCAGTAAAGGAAAGATTGCCTTGAGGCAGAAAGTCTGCAAGCTGAGCAGTGCAGATTGCTGGGCTGCTGCAATCTTCCTGTGCCATTTTGGGCAAGCCTTGAAGCTGTTCAGTTCTTCTTATTCAGCATTTCATGAGTTGTGGGTCTGAATTCGCACATGTAAAGCAGCCTGACACCATTGCAACAAAGCTATGTTATGCCACTTTGCCAAAGTGCAAAGTATTATTACATCCTAAATCATAAAAGAAAACATCTCTTTATCATTCAAGTTACACATTGAATTGTTAAAGTGGTTTTGAGATTATTGTCCCTTGTATTCAAGGATCTCTAAGGTTTGTCATAAACTCAAAGTTTGTAATACTAGGAATGTCTATCTAGGTAGATACTTTGCACAATTATAATCCTGGGAAATTTGCATTCAAAATGACTGTGGTTAGTGTGTTTCAATAAAGTATACTTTCTATATGTCCCAAACTCTCAGTCTGAAATTTTGGCATTAGTGAAATCAGTGTGAGTATTACCATCATGTTTCCTGAGACTAGTATTTCACTCTCTCCAAGAAAGTATATAATGTAATTTATAGCAAGAGAGAAGCCTCTTTTTGGTGTGCTAAATGAGTTGACATTCTGCACCTTTTTGTTGATGGTGTTGTTACTGCTTCACTTCTTGTTTTTATTGGCTTATTGTCATTAAGGTACTTAAGGTATTCCAGCTGGAGGTTTCTGGACATACTCCATATTGATTCTCAATTTTTCTTCTAATGTGACTTTCTGCTAAGAAAATTCCTGTGTTATCTGTCTTGCCAGTATCTTTTGCATTGTCATTCTTAAATATTAGAAATTACACAACTGGAGGTGGCAGCTGTTACTCTACTTTTGTCATCCAAAACTGAAGGCTTTGGTGGTGTAACAGGTTATATCTGTTACTCTGGAAGTTAATCAATGTAGGGACTTGTAACAGGTTTTTCAGTAGGAGGAGAAACCTTAACTAGCAGCATGAACATTTCAAGTAGGACATGGGCAGATGACTTTTAAAATTTGCAAAATTACGAGCAGCTGGAAGAGCCACAGTAAATAAACCTCTCAGCCTGCTTTGCTAGTAATTTCCAATTCAAAAAGAGAAGGTGGTATTTGAAAATGTTCACTTTCAGAATTTCAACTATAGTGAAGTGTGTTCCCCCTAGTTTAACCATCTTAACAAAGGCCGTTTCTTCTACTGGTATGAATAGAAAGTTCAAGAAAAAGGCAGTTCTTCATCTTTGTAACACATACGTTTCTTAGACTGCAGTGTCAGTTTTACTGTGCTGCCCTGTCAATGAGTCTCAAATTCACCTTGAAGGATCACCCCCAGGGATGCCAGCTGAACCTTTGACCCTTCTATTCTGACTGTCACCAAGGTTAACACATCATTACAGCTTGTGATGTCTGGGATACCTGTGCTTTTGGAGCCTTTATCAGCCTACACTGTTTCACACAACTTAAACAGAAGTCTGTCTCTTGTTGCTTTTTCATAGGAATATGTTTTGTTCATTTTTGAGGATGAGTTGTATTTCTTCCTAATTTTCTGTTAAAATAGATGTGAAATTTTAAAACTCACAGATTTGACTCCGCTTTTTCTAAATAGCTAAAACATCAACTGTTGGGTATAGGCAAAAATAAAACTACAAGGAAGCATTTTTTTATTTAAATTTGAAAAAGGGGCAGATTCATACTTGCATTATTGCTTAGAGTACTACATTGCTGCACAGTGCAAAAAATGTGTGGTGACAGACAAAAGGACAACAGTAAATATTGGTTTTGTGGGCTAAGTTCTGGCTACTGATAGGTAACAAAGGTCCTTTGTTAATTTGGAATTTTCTTACCAAGGTACCATGTTGGGTCATTAGCTGGTTATAATTAAAATGGAGTTTGGTTTTTTAACCCAAAAAATGGTGTTTGGAAATACTGTTCTTTTCTGTGGCACTGATATGCAGCCAAGGGAACTCTTTTATAAGAGAAGCCTGTTGGCGCAGGTCTTCCACGTGTTTATTGCAATGCTGTTTTAATATATTGTGCATTAACGATTGGACTTGATTGTCTTAACACTTCTCTGATTCTAAATGTGCTCTTAGTAGACTTTTTTTTTCCCCCAAGATTGTCCTCTGATAAAACATTTAGGCCATTTAGTTGGCCAGACCTACATCTGGATGCTGTTAATGGCCACCAGTTTCAGGTCCATGAAATAATGCAACCAATAGACATCAAAATTGCTTAAATCTATCTCCTATATTGTCTCAAAGGGCTTCCACATATTCTCATTGGAGAACTGACACCACTAATGTTGAAAAGTCTTACAAGGTAAAGGTGACCTATTTATTCTGGTGCAGCAAAGAATGCCAGTGGAATTTTTGTTTCTGCTGTTGGAGGAGATTACTTTTAATCCCAAGCAGCCCATACTGTACTAGTTTTTACCTTTGTGTTCTTTCCTTCTTATGTGCTACAAAATGCAGTCTTTAAAATCAGTCTACTTACATTACATCTAGGCACCTATCTGCGTCATTCAAATGATAGGCAAATTTATTGTCCGCTTTACGTTCAGCTGAGAGAGTTGAGATGATACTGGGACTGTGCTGTATCCTTTTTTGTCCTCTCTATGAACATTTTGAACAGGCTTTTAGGCAGCTAGCCTTAAATCACTCCACTCAGTTAGATTTATCTTTTAGGTAACAAGCCTTAAATCACTCCTTTCAATTAGATTTATGTTAATTTCCTTCTCTTAGACTTGTGTGGAAACTTTTAATAGCATAACAATTAGGCTAACTCCAGTTAGCTGTGATCCACTAGGTTTTTCCCTTTGCAAGTGTTTAAAGAGCAGTTGACAGTGCCACAAAAGAAGTTTCTGAAAAGGAAAAATATTGTTTATGTAACCACATGACTGTACAAAAAAAGAAACACTCCAAGCCACTCTAATATCTATATGCCTATCTGACTAATCTAGCTTATGAAATTTCCATTCAATGGAATTCCATATGTATACCTTCTTTCTTCCAAATCCCCGCTTAATGAGCTTCTGGTCTTCTGCTCCTCAAGGAAGTGTGCATCTCATTAAATCCCTCTTCCTGCTTTAGTTTTTGCCTTCTCTTATGTCTCAGGAACAGGGTTGCTGCTTGGGCTACAAGTATGTTGAAGTTACCATTAAGATCATAAACTAATACCTTTGTGGTAAATTTCCAGGCAATCCTGCTATGAAATGAGTTTGCTGGGTGAGCAGAATGAGCCCAGATCAAAATCTAGCACGTTATTAAAGGCTACTCTGAATACAGCAAATATGATATTTTAATACTGAATACATCAAAAGGCCTGCATGTCAGCTTGTTCTCTGCATGTGTGTTTGAAAGTGTTAGTAGTCATGTCAATGATATAGCATATATACTTTAGTTCTTACAGGTCTTGAACAAAATTTTGGATCTAATAGGATTTTCCAGAACTTCATATTCAGAAATTTAAGAATATTGAAGAGTTTATCTGAAATATAGTATAAATATTCATGTTACGTTCTACCGAACATTTCCTGACAAACCTTAGGTCTGGAAAATAATGTGGTATTTCATTGTAATCCACTGAAAGTGAATCTCATCAAAAGACAAAACTAGTTAAGATTTTGTGGCACTTGGGTCAAATGTGTAATAGCACATGGAACCATTTGAAAGGTGAAGAGAATCATGAGGACACTTTTCTCCTCCCTTTATTAAACATTCTCTGAAATTACTACTTTTCTGGCCATGGTTGACTTCCATTGTCAGTAGAATTTGGCTTTCTTTTTTCTTCAAAAGTCAACAGTATGGCTGACTTAGAAAAAGGCTGTCTGAAACATGTGAAGAAGGGTCCCCAGCATTACAGAGCAAAGTACAATGCACACTTGATGAAGTCTTAGGTTAGCTGAATGTTTCTTTTTATATTTATCATACTTGAGGATTTTTAGAACTTTCCCCCTTTATGTTCAGGGTCTGAAAACCACATTGCAGGTCTTCCACTAAACATGAATTTGCAAGGGTTGCAAGTCTCAATTATTTAGCTTTTCTGGACCATAAGTAAGTGAAAGCAGTGGATCTCTGTCCTCTAAGATGAACAAGAGTGATCTTTACTGTCAACAAAATTTTCTGTAAGGTTATACCTTGGTGCAGACATCAGGGTAATGACCTACTGTAATTTGTTTATGTATTGCAGTAGTGGTTGATCTTGTTAATGTTTGTATTGGAAAAGGAGGAAAGAAGACTCAGAAAGCTTATTGATAAGGTCTTTTTTTTGCATAAATGCTATCAAGATAGTCCTTCAAATACTGATTTCCATGCCTGTGCATGTGTGTCAACTTTCCCTGGCATTCTTTAGTGTGTTTTTACATCATTTTCTGTGCAACACAGAGAAACACCAGTCTGAAATATTTTTCCTATAAATGTTTGTACATAGTTGTGGCACTGATTTGAGTCACAGAGTGTCTCAGGGGTGATGGGTTCAGACCTTGCCCTGATGGATCATGACGGCACTTGGTGTATTGCATGTCATGGGCTGCAGGCAGCACCTATTGGTGGTCAGCATTCAGGACCAGGTTTTGAAAGTACTTGCAAACTCAAGTACCAGAACGTGTCAATATGTCCATCAGATAGGCAGAAGTGTTGACTACCCCACACATTTCCCAGCAGCAAAGGACCCTTAAATTTTGCCATCTGCTGTTGAAAAATTTGTCCAGAATGTTACATAGGTGAATCTTTTGAATGCCAAAGTGTAACTTTTTTTTTTTCTGTTTGTCATGCTAAGTAGCTGGCAAAGAAACAGTGATGTCTTTAAAAGTTAAGTGTTTACTTCAGTCTCAATATTTGGATTTGTATGTGTTTTGGAAGCATAGTGTAGGCTTTTTTCATGTTCCTAGGGATGAAGGTTTGCTGTGGGAATGCACATGCAGTTTTTAACTTCCTGTCACTGTCATAAAACAGGTAATTCGTACCAACCAAACCGAAATGTGATCAGGTAACGCTTTTAGTTTTCTGGAAAGATTACATATGTTCTTTACACTGCTCACACAGGGACGTCAGAGCTTCTTATTTATGTTAGTATAACACTAATTTTAAAAAAGGCATGCATGCAGACACAAGATTAAACAGGAAAAATTTAGTGTGGAATAATCTCAGTTCCTCTGCCATTTTTGCAAGCCTATTCCGCTAAGAGCAAACGTCAGCGGACAGGAGAGACTGATTTGCACAGAACCCAGCCAGCTAGATTGGAGTTTACTTTTCTTTATAAATACAGAAGTGAGAAGTTGAGCAGCTAGCATTTCCACTGTCCAGAAGAGTTTCCCCGCCCCTTCCAGCCACATTTCCTTCTCCACCTTTTCCACTGGTGCAGCTCACAATACCCTTTTAGCAACAGCAAAAATTGTGCCAGGGGTTTAAACCCACTGAGAAGAATGGCAAGAAACTGCTGCAAAGGAAGCAATTATCCCTGCAGGGCTGCAGAGCCCTCCTGAATAGAGAGAGGCACCGCTTTGCAGGCTTCGGGCTCTTCGATCCCTTTGGCTTTTCATGGGGTAACCACTTCCATTTGCACCCAAGCCAAGGGCCGAGTGGGAAGAGCCCAACTGGGAGGCAGCCTGTTCCTGCTACCACTTGGAGCCTCGCAGCAGCCCACAAACAGCTCTCTGAGGGTATCAGAGTCAAAAGATAGCAATAGGAAGCATGTGAGCATCAGGGAGCAGTGATCCCGGTATGTGTAGAGAAAGGGAACACTGTATGCTTTGTTCTGCTCGATTGCAACCTGTGCTGGCTTATTTTATGAGCAAAAGAAACTCCAAGGAGCTCCTGGCTTTACTGTCTGCTGCTAAAGATCAGCTTGTATTGTGGAGTCCCCTGTGGCAACAGAGGGCTGAACATTTGTGAACAGACCCCAGATCTGCAGGTCATTCACTGCCTGTTGAGTCTCTCTGGAGGACCTAAAGTTGAGCACAAAAATAATGATGCTGGGCTGCTGTGTGAGCTGGGGCAATTGGAGGGTTTGATCTTCACCTCTCCATGCTTGCATTCTCCTCCTCATTCTTTGTGAGTTTAAATTTCATCATCTTCCAAGCAGGGGCATTTCTGTAACTGTAACATCTAGCCCAGTCAGTTTTTCAGTGTTCCTTCAATAAAAATGAAAGTTGCACTCAGATTCATTTGTGATTGCCTGTGACTACAGGTTTTTGCCTCAGTCCCCTAACACAAGGCTTGTGTGCAAACCACAAAACATACAAGGAAATCTGTGATTTATGATTTGCATGTGCTGTAGTCACGAGAGCTGCAACAATAGTTGATGGAAGGGTGAAATGTGGCAGATTAATATATGACTTTTGTGTTTAACTGCTCATGAAAAATGATCATTATGGTGCATGTGTCCCTTTTTTTGACAGTGTTACACAAATGATGTAAAAGGTTTAACGTTTTCACAACTTTGTATGACCAGCAGAGGCTTTCTATGAAAGAGTTCTGCTAAGCTGAGGCTCAGTTCGAGATAATGCAATAGAAACTTAACGCAGATTTATATGGTCCTTTGCAGCATAGTCTCATTTCCATGGCATGTCATCGTGGTTAAAAGTCAGAGAATCAGTAGGGTTTTAGTTATGTTAGAAAACATTTTATATTTTTTCAAGGTTACTTTTGCAGAGTCTTTGTTTATTCGTAGTGTTTAGTTGAAAGGGCCAACACTTCTTTGGAAGTAAATTTGATTATGAAGTTTGGAAAGAAAATGTTTTGAACGAGAAGTCAAATCTGTCTCAGAATTTAAAACTGTCAAAACACAAACTTGGAAATGTATGAAAGCATCCGCTGCATTTTTGTCACCTGTGACTAATTTTATTTGCTTGGTTTGGTTCTCTGTTTGTATTCTCTGCCATAAAGAGCTCAAGTTTACCCTCAGAGGAACACGGAAACTCCTTCTTCCCTTGGGAAGCTGCTGTGCCAGCTCTGGGGAGGAAAAGCTTTCACAGGCAATTTAGTGCAGGAAGTGCAGCGGTCACGGGAAGGATCCGGGAGCCCGTGATTTGCATCCCCTCCAGTGAGGAGCCAGCAGTGGGCAGCCAGTCTCAGAGGGGATGTGCCTTCTCCTCCCGACAAGTGGGAGTCTGAGCCAAAACTGCTGCATCTCAGGAGGTCACTGAAGCCACAGCTGAAAATAATGACCTGCTGCGCAGACCATGCCAAGAGAAAAGTTTTGAATAATTCATTTCTATTCTCCTTTCTCAAACTGTGATGATTTTGTTGGTTGTTTCACAGTTGTACTTTTAAGTCTAGGAGAAGCTTGGTTTTGCAAGCCTTGGCTGAAAGCCTTTCATTTGCTTGTGGAGCTCATGGTAAAAGTACACCTGTGAACTTCATCAAATCTCTTGGTAACTTGAGTCCTGTCAGAACAGTTCCCTTTAGAAGACCCTGTATAAGGACCTTGAAAAATCTCATATTTTAACACAATGGCTGTGAAAGATCTGCACTCTGAGAAATGTCTTTCTTCTTGGTGAAAGTTTTATCTATCCATGCTTCTAAGCTTTGAAGTTGAAAGTTAGGACTCTGCTGTTGAAGACTCAGGCTTTGCACAGTTCCTCTTTCCTTACTGGAAAGTAGGAAATTTCCTCTTTATGAAATACACCCCACGCTATACATTTGCCTTAAATCCATCTTGTTGTTCTGACAACATTAACTCCAGCCTTAGAAAAGTAAGACAACATTGATCAATACCTGCAATGACTGAAATCCCCTCGAAATCCACAGGAGAGGCCATACCCCTCTGAAATGGCACGGAGGTTGTAGTCCTCCCTCCACCCCTGGTGCAGCCTGCAGGGTTTAGGTGTGCTCTGCCCTGTGCAGACTCACTGGGTCTGGTCATGTAGAGGGGCCCTCGGGGTCCCTGCAGAGCTGGTGTGAAGCCACCTGTCTCTTCATCCATGGGTGACTTTTTAAAACAGCCCTTCAGAGTGACCTTGGTTTGCCTTTTGCAGTGTGGGCACTCTCAGGCTGCTAAATTCCTCTGGAGAATTGGGTTATGTAGTTTCTTTTATGGTTACCAGGTAGGGGTTTTTAATATATTTTAAAATGTGTGGTTTGTATTATTTTTCCATATTGCATTAGTGATATTTTAGGTAACATAATTAAAACCTGAGAGATTTTGTGTGGCAAATTAACCCTGAGTGGTCTGAGATTTTATCTTTGGAGGTGTGTAAATAACGCAGTAGTGGTGATGCTTAAAAGAAAATTCCTGTGTAACTGATAGCTCAGATTGTCTGACTCGCTAAAGGGGAGACAAATGAAGACATACCAGCCATCGAGTTCAGTTCAAGTTCACTTTTATTTCTGATTTCAGTCACTGATAGCAGTGAAAGCTACATATGCACCAGTGCATCCAGGGCAGATTTCATGCATGAGGTTAAATTTGCAGTTTTACAGAATTATCATAGTTGTTATTACAAACATGTCATTCTCATCTTGGGCTTTCTGTGAGTGTTGCAGAAAGATTGCTAGTTCCATATATATATTTTAGTAGCCCATGGAATGTGACTGTGTTGCCCACTAAGTTGAGTTTAGTGTGTTTTCTGTACACAGTAAATAGCACTGTGAAAAACAGTTTCTGAGGTGTTTTTCCTTTCTTTTGAGATCTTTGTAGAGGAGATTTAAGGCATTGAATATAACTGCAATGTGATTTAGTGATAGGATTTTAATCTTGGTTTATAATAAGAAAGGAAATATTACATAATTAATGTTTTCTATTGTAGCTGTGGAGGCATTTCAGGCATATATTTTACTGGTTCATGTATTGTCATATAAACATAGCTGTCTGTCAGAAATTAGTTCTGACTAGTGTGAGCCAATGCAGATTATTTTGAATCAACTCTTCCTTTGTGATTAACAAAAGCCAAATGTTTGTATAAAGTAAGTTTGGAATCACTACATTTTTAAAACTTGTGAAAATTGCATATGCTGAGGTATGGATTTTTCTGTTCTGAATTTGATTCATGACATTTTGCACATACCTTGGTGGTTTCCATGATCTTGTTGGGAGAAGTATCAAACGCATTTGGTAATTCTGATATTTGGTGTCTTGTGATAGTGCCAAGGACAGAATAACTCTCAGCTGCCTCGGAAGTCGCCAAGCAATTCAGGACACAGATAACCCATAAGCCTTTGTAGATATCCATCTTCCTGTACTTATAGCCATTAATAATGAGGCCATAAAAACGGGAAAGGGAGTCTTATGAGCGGACTTGAATCTGATTCTGACTCTGATGTATCCTAGCCGGATTGGCAGGGGTGCCAGAAGCAGCAGCTTGAATCTATTGTCACTTTATCTACCTTAAAAGCTCTTTCTTTTCAAGTAAAGCTGTCTTCCTATGCATTTTGTACCGTCCTTTAGACTCTACCTTCAGGCCTATCAGTATTGCAAGACAGCTTTGTTGGTCTGTATGGTGGGGGGGGGGAACAATTGACTTGCACTTTGTCACGACAGATTTACAGCACAGGAAGACCACTTGAAAGAATGTTTCAGACTACTTTCAAATAGAATTTTTTGTGTGTTTGATCTGGAGGAGGCAGCATGTACCTTCCTGGGGTCCCAGAGAATGGAACGGAAAGCAGGACAGACTCCTCTGTCTGAACTTTGAAGTTAAACAAGAACAAACTTTAATCATTGGAGAAGACCTGTTCCAAACATGTTTTGATGTCTAGCGTCTGATATTTGAGAGTGCTATAATAGGTAGGGAAGACTACATGGGATTGACAGAGCTTGGAACAACACACAAAATTTTAAATAAAAATTTAAGATAGTCATTTATACTCCTTTTTTGTACAACTTTGTTGAAACTGCAAAGTTGCCTTCTATTGCTGACATTCCATGCCTTACACTCTGTGCTGCAATGGTAAGTCATTTCATGGATATTTTGGGATGTTAGACTGCATAGAGGAAAATGAGAAAACTCCATGTTCCTTAACTAAGAATTAAAAGCTACATTTTACTTGGTAACACTATTAATCACAATTGCCTGTACTCGCCTTGTTCTTTAACTGTTTTATTGCCATTTATAATTAGATGATATGCTTTTAAAGCTAAGACCATGTCTGACAGGTTAATATCACCTGCCCATCACTTTCCATTTAAATAATATCTGTTGTCATGTATGCCATACTGTAGAAGACTGAAAGAGATGAAATTTGTGGTATCACATATGCAGAAATCCTGGCTATACAAACAGAGGTAAGTATTTCATTCTGCAGTCTAAATTTAATTTTCCTATGGATTAAAGTTTGCTTTAGAATTATTTAGCAACAGAGCAGGTTTCATTTCTTAAATAGAACTAAACTAGGAGCAGAAAGAAAGCTTAAAAAAAAATGTCTGTCACCTTTATATTTGGACTTCCCAAGCATTTCTCTCATTGCTTCATTCTGTCTCATATTTCATAGCACATTTCTGTGAAAAGTAAATTAATCACCCACATACATAAAAATATTTCTTAACACAGATGGGTATGGATTTATACATACAGAAATTTACACGCACATACACAACACACATAGGTATATAAAATATGGTCTTAGAATAAGAATATATGTGTGTACAGCTATACTGAATACTGTGTGGTATGTTGTAGAACCCTTGGGTAGATTTTTATGGATTTGATTTATTGGCCGACTGAGTTGATTCATTATTTGTATATGATTTTTTGCTGCTGGGTGGCCATAATTTACAATTCTGGACCTAGTTAACTCTGTGGGTGCCTAGGGCTTTCTGTATGAACATCTCCAACTATTGTTTAAACAGATAAATGAAGTGGAATTGCTTGAATGAGCAATTTACTCATGAGGAGCAAAAGATGGTCAGGCAGGCAGGTCATAGATAATGCCTTTCAATAAGTCTTTGTAAGTCACCATACTGTCATATATTCTCTTAACGTACATACAATAACCCATACGTGTTACAGGAAACTGAATATCATCTCTGAACCACCGATCACAATCTTTTTCCCTTATTAGAATGCAGTGCTGTTCTTGTATTATCTTTACTTGCAAAGCCCTGATAGATTTGCTGGTGGACACAGAACAGAACAAAATCCTGAAGAGGTGTGAAAAGTCAAAAAGCACGTTGGCTTCATTTCCTTACAAATGAAACATGGCACTTTCAGAATTGGACTTAAAGTTTTGCCAGTTAGCAGAGCAATTCTTTTCCCATGACATACAGTATCTACTAGAGTAGTGTAATAAAACTGTTTACTATGTCTTTTTTACTAGGAAGAAAGGGCTTACCTTTGTATTCATTATGGTAACAACTCTTCTGGAGGTTTGGGCTGTAGTGGTACACTGCCTATCCCTTTTTCAAACCATTGTATCATTTGTTGCTTTAAAGTCCAGCTGGTGTGTTCTAGGGCAGGGACAAAAATATGAGAAGAGCCAAAGCACTCAAAATTTCTTCATTAACTAATAAGTATCCACAGACTATAATTCTAATTTGCAGGATTTCAGATACTGTCCCCAAAGGTGATTTGACTCCCTACTCTCTAAATCCTGGATATGAACTTAGTAAGGCAAAGAAATGTAGCAGTGATTGTTTATGTGTTCCCACCAAATTTTACATGAATGTCTTTCATGGTGTACTTTCCTACTTAAAGCCATTGGTCTACAGTCCCACAGGTATTTTTCTGGGGTTTGCTGTTGAGAGGAAAAATAGCAAAACATTCCACATAGGCAACATCAATTTGTTGTAGCTGCAGGTTTCATTTCAATGTCTTGTTCATAAACAGAAGCGTTTGATCAGTTTTACTGAGATGGTGGGTACTTAATTGTTAAAATTTAGTGGAAAACTTTGGTAGTTACCCACCCCCCACCAGAAGTTTACTTTTTCTACCCATCTGTGACTGCTCCAGTTACAGACATGTAATTCCACATCCACTTGTGGTACATTTTATTGTAGCTGTGTAATTCATCACAATCCCATGTGGCATAACCAAGCAAGCAACAAAGAGATCAGGAAAGGATAACCCTTTGCAAATGCATTCAGAATTCCATCTTGGAAGCACAGCTTCCTTCAGCAGGCATGTCCCATCTTAGGAAGGCTGCCTCAACATCCACAAGGGAATCTGACTCAATATCCACAAGAGAATGTTCCCTCTGCCTCTCCTTCTTTGTCTAAACCTCAAATAACTTGGAAGAAAAGGAGCTTTCTGTGATTTTTTGGTTGTTCATGTTTCTACTCTAGTGCTTCTTCTCTCCACTTACGCTTTGAAGAGTCTTGTGGTGATTCTGACAAGAAATTACTAGGATAGTTCTTGCTGGAGGTTACAATTTGTGCATGATATGGAGTTGTGTCATGTTGTGATGGATTTGAATGGGATTTTTGTAAGTGATGAAAGAACAGAGAAGCACAAATGCTGCTGAATGTCAGTAGGACTTAGAAGATGTATGAAAATCACTGCTTTCAGCTTCCATGGGTTTGAAATCATCAGATGAGTTGGTAAACTCCTGTGATATGTAAATACATTTCCTTGTTAAATCCAGTGCATTCATTATTGATAACATAAAAAGTATATATTTCTGCATGTGTATCATGTAGGTAGAAATCTTTCTAAAACTGTTTTTTAAAATCCTTTACAAAAATTAATTGGAAAATAAATCACTTTCTATGATTTAGGTAGCTGTAAACCAGTAATAATTATAGATACATTTTACATTCACTTTACATTCACTTCTGCTTGCCAGTTCTGTCAGCAATCTAAAAATTCCCATAGATTCTTGGAAAATGTGTATTTGCCGGTCACCTTTATTTTTTTGTTCTTCATGCCTCAAATCTCCACTGAAATTTCAGCATTCCCAGCTCCCTGGATGATAAAGGACATATCTCTTCTGTTCTTAAGCAGCGAGTGCCAAAGGCAACAGACTGAAATTTGTATGCAACACTATCTACGTTACACGTGCACATTCATTTATCTCAATAACTGACTGTCATCTCTGTGTGTGCACATCCTACAGTGATAACAAGAGCCCAACGCTGCTCAAGATGTCAAATTTTCAGGGATAGATTTCTAGCTGCAGGCAACTCGGGCTAAATAGCTCATATTGAGAACACTCTCCTCCTTGTCACTGACCACATTAGAGCCTTTCATGTAGCTTCATATGTGGCTTTTATTTATTGTTTACTTCCACCCATGCCTGGAACTGCAGTGGTTTTTGTAAGTGATTTGACTCATAAGCATATGTTCACTTCAAAATGTGGTTAATGTAATTAAGTAACATTTTTGTGTATTAAAGTAATGTATTCAGCTGCCTACACAAATTTTGCTGCATTTTGGGGAACTTTGAAGCTTGTTCAATTGGGTCAATAAAATGGGAGAATAAATTGTTTTAAAGGAAGATCATTTATTTTCATATGCATTTAATATGTATTTTTATATATCATAATAAGATTTTGAATCACAAAAGGGGGAACTATGTTTTCCAATTTGGAGCTTATTTGAATTCCATTATCTTCCAAAAAACTGAATCCAAAATTAAGAGCAGAATGCTATTCATTTCCCAGTAAGAATTTAATTGCTTCTGCCCATCTGCTTATCAGCCTTTAAAATTACTTATTTAAAGGTGAAGAACTAAAGAAAAAAGAATTTCCTTCACTTCTTTAAGAAATGAAAACCAAAACAAACACAAAATTCATGAATAATAATGAGCACAACCAGCAGTAGGATAGCACACACATATTTCTTGTCAAGGAAAAGTAATTGCAGCACTTGATGTGAAAATGAGATTTATGTCTAGTACTAATTTTTGCTCTCCACCTGACTGTATCAGTACATAGGAAGGAATTGTAGGTTTTCTGGCCAACAAGCATTAAACAGGCTGTTGAACAGCCATTATTATATTTTGCAGAATGAAAAAAAAAGAGTGTGAGGGGTTCAAATCTGCGATATAAAACTATATTAATGTATTTCATATGTGTGTATATATATATGTATGGATGGATGGATGGATGGATGGATGGCTAAATCCAAAACTAAGAGGCAAACTTTTTGTATAAGAGAAGGAAGTTGGGCTAATAGTATTATTTATTTTTTTTACTTTTTTGGTATGATTTGGAAAATCACTGGAGGTTTGTTTTGTTTCATTAGCTGCAACAAAATATTTTTCAAGTTAATATTATTTAAATTTCTAATCCATATTAAGATATTTTTATTATCCTTGATTTGTCCTAGATCAGAGGAGGAAAGCTTATGATCACATACACAAGAAAGAACGATGCTGGAAAATATGTTTGTGTTGGAACAAATATGGTTGGAGAACGGGAAAGTGAAGTTGCGGAGCTCACTGTTTTAGGTAAGAATTCCTTCTTTGATGAGACTTTGTTGATGAAAACGTCCAACTTCCATTTTTCCTAGTAAGCCTTTTATTAAGGATCATTCTCATCTATTGAAAATGCTGAAAATGTTTTTAGTCACAGTTGTGTTCTAGCAAATAGGAGGCAGTTAATGGCTCTGCAGTCCCACCTGGGATTAGTTTTGCTTCCAGAAGATGTTTTTGTGCCAAGTTCTCAAACTGGAAAGAATTCCAGTGTCCACTGTCTGGATCAGTATTGTAAAATAATAGCAAAACAAAAATGAACAATGTGAGGAAGCAGAGGCTTAATTTTTTCATCTTGTTGAAGAAAATCAGAATTCTAAGTTTTTATTTTAAATAATTATTCTTTTCATTTATGGTTGTGTGTACTGAGTGTTGTAAGGCTACGACAGATCTACTTACTCAAGTGATCCTAATGATAGTTCCTCAGAGCATCAGAAAACGCAGTTTCATTTAAGATAACTTAACTGAAATTTAAGGTTTTTGGCTACTATTGCAGAAAGGAAGCTTTTACTCCAAATGCAATCTCAGAATTCCTTCAGCATGGGAGAACTCCCTTGTGTTCACTTTAGATGCATCTTCGGTAGTTTTCATTCAAAACATGTCCCATTTCACTTTAACATAGGGGCAGTTTGAAATAATTCTTTCTGCAAAAGAAATAGATATTTTATCACCACAGGATGGGAGTATCCAAGCCATAGTTCATAGCACACTGGTTTCCGTCACGGTGCTGCTGCAATAGTATTAGTCCGGGTTCTTTTTTGTTGTTATTGATCAGGACCCGAGGGAATGGCCTGAAGTTGTGTCAGGGGAGGTTTAGGTTGGATATTAGAAAAAGATTCTTCCCCCAGAGAGGGAACCCCCAGAGGGTTCAGCTGGGCACTGAACAGGCTCCCCAGGGCAGTGGGTGCAGCACCAAGACTGACACAGCTCAGGAAGTGTTTGGATGATACTCTTGGGCACAGGGTGCAACTCTGGGGGATGGTCCTATGCAGGGTTAAAACTTGGACTCAGTGATTCTTGAGGGTCCCTTCCAACTCGGCATATCCTGTGCTTCTATGAATTTTTATTGTTTGTTTATTATATTTTGGGTTTTGGTGTTTTGTTTTTTTCTTTTTAAAAAAATTAATTTTAAGAGCTGTGTTGTCAGTCTGTGGCACTTTTATCTGTCTTCACTATATGATAGAGTTAGGCCTCAGGCAGCTTGAAGACCTGTTCAGAGTTCTGTGTGAAACAGGGATTTCCATAATAAAAAATGAGTTTGTATGCCATCTTAAAGAGGTTCAAACTGAATGTCCAGCAAAATAGTAGTGCATACACTTCAGAGGCTAAGGAAGACTTTCTGTGATCCACTGCACTGCTTTGGATTTATTTTGGGTTTTTTATAAAGACCTTTGAAATACTTTTGGAGGGAGTTTGTTTGTTGTCACTTTCAAGCAAAATCTAAAATTGAAAGTAAGCTGTAGTTCCATGAGTGCAGTCCCAATATCAGGCTGTACCTGTTAATAGCTCATCACTAGACTACTCCCAACCAGGGAATCATGGCATGCACTATTTGGTAACCTGGGCTGAAAAAACAGTACTCTTACTATAAAACACCCCTAAGAGGGATGGATTGCAGGCAGAGCTCTTCCTGGGTTTTTCTTCATCTCATGTTCCCTTCAAACATATTTCTGATTTTCAGCCTGGGGAATTTAGTGAGGTTTTGTTTTCAAACAGGACAGGTTAAAGCTTTGAATATGTTACCAATCTGTGTCTAGAAATCTTTAATACACCTTTTTCTTTCAACTCAGACTTGGATATGCGTGAAAAAGCATCAGAAATATGCTGACTTCATATATTAAAATCTTTCTACATAAATCTTCTGTTTATGGGGTTTGGTTATTTAGAAGTTGAACTTTTGCTTTTGGGTCTCTGGTTTAGATCAGAGGGAGGATTGCATGCCAGAAACTGTAATATTAGAAACTTTCAAAGTGATCCTTGCTAAGCTTTCCTTGTATGTACCAAATAGTCGTGTGACAAAGATAGATACTTAAATCAGCGCTGATTTCCCTTATCCGTTTCTGCATTTCAATAAGAGTGTTATGAATGGGCAGACAAAAACTCATGGAAGTCCATTAGTCTTCCTTTAGGAAACTGATCTGGAGAACAATGTGCCTCTTGTGGGTTTTGCAGTCGGGCAGCAGTCCTGGACTTACCAGATCAGTCCTTTTTCTCCTGCATAATTAAGTTGAATATTCTTTCCCAAACTATTCTTACACCGAGGTTTAATCCGGAGTGTTCTTTTCTTGTATTCAGGTTTCATTTTTTCTGCACCTACAAGAAAGGGGCCAGGGCAGGGGGGATTGTCTATATTTGTGTCTTTTTAATTCACAGCTCCATTCAGGTCTGTAGATCTCTGCTTTATTTCTCACATCTTGTATATGAACCCAGGCTAGAACTGACAGTTTAAAGATCAACTTGCTATTTCATTTAGCATTATTTCCTAGCATTGCCAGCAAAGTTAAGTTTTCTACAACACAAGTGTCCAGCTGGTCTAGACATCCTCGAGAGTAAAAGAAGCTTTTTAATAGTGTTTTGTTCAGTTCACATTTCCACTTCAGTCCTCCTTGAACCACTCACTAAGTTTTTGTAATACTGAATCTCTCTATCTTTATCTGCAAAGTCAGAGTAATATTTAGAACTGCCGTTTTCAAACACAAATGTGAGATGTGATGTGGTTGTCTCTTTATCCTTCTGTCTGGTGCTTTTGTACTCCGGGGAGAAATTTGTGGCGTATTTTTGGGTTTTCACACTTCCTGATGGTGCCAGTGGCTTCAGACCCTTCCAGCTCCAGGAAGATGATATTCATATCTTTAATACATACAAGCCAAAGCATGCAACTGCCTTCTCAACTCCCTCAGAGCTTTCACAGGTTTATAGGCAAAAAGGTCATCTGCCTTAGGCAAAGGAATCTGCCAAGTGCTCTCCTGTTAAACCTTGCCTGCACTTTCCTGTTAAACCTTCCCAGATCTTTTATGGACATGCTGTTGTCATCTGGTGCTGCATTTCTAGGTGGGTAATCATTCCTGGAGTATCCCAGAAATTGTTTAAAACCTTTTTGTTCCTTGTGAGTGTGCAAACCTCACTGCACTGCAGCCTGGTGTGGAGCTGTGAAGCTGTGAATAGCCCACCACCATAAAACTTTGAACCCTGTTATGGGTAGAAAATCCTATTGATACCTTTCCTGAAATTTGCAGCTAATACCTGGGATGCCAGAACAGCACAGCCTGTATTGAGGTCCTGTTTTGTTTCAGAAAGTCTGAGGGCAAGTATGCAGCAATTAATCTGATTTTGATGATCTGGGACTTGGATCATCCATGTCCTACAATATAAGTTAGGTAAAACTGCAATTTTTGTGAACAAAAAAACCCAGAGAGGACATTCTGGGGTCTTTTTTGGCGTGCTTTGCTTTATGTGCGGTAGGAAAATGTTGCCTTTCTAAATTCTTGCATTGAACACTTGCTGATAGCTGCAAGCAGCCTCATAGAGACACTGTGCTGAGCCTCACTTAGCCTTCCAATTTAGGGGCTCCATTGAGTCAAAACCTCCAGTGACACAATGTTTGGTTTGTGCCTTCTGTCCCTGGGAAGCAGCACAGCAGAGGAGTGGTCATTTACCTGAGTCCTTGCACTAGGCCTGCCTTCTATCTGAGGATGGATGTGTATTTGGATTCCGTGTTTAGACTGTGTTTCCCTTTAGCTGCATGAGCTGTGGCGAGGGTATGTCACACTGCCTGTTGAGAGTGTGTGCCTCGTGCTGAGGGTCACAGCCACAGTTCGGGGAAAACTGCAATTTAGACACTGAACTGCTGGCTTAATCCTTCTTTTCTTTCTCTTTAGAGAGACCATCCTTTGTGAAGAGACCGAGTAATTTGGCAGTAACTGTGGATGACAGTGCGGAGTTTAAGTGTGAGGCGCGAGGTGACCCAGTGCCTACAGTAAGATGGAGGAAAGATGATGGGGAATTACCAAAAGCAAGGTACAGTACATGGAGTTCCCTTTTCTATGACATCTAGCTTGATATATGATGTGGCCATTCAATATTGGACAGCTGAAATTTCTTTTTCGTAGATAGAGAAGGCCTGTGTTGATCTAAAAAGACGTTTCTGGTTATCATTGCACTCTACATAGAGTTATAGTTTAGGTTGAAACTTAAGAACAGCCTCTTCTCAAGTCTTTGTTGTGACAACACATGACAAATACAACAAAAACCCAAACTTGTTAAGTCATTCATATCAGATACAGATTAATTCTTCACCTGAAGAGTCGTCTGTGATTACTAAAAGTATTGAAGATTGTGTAACAAATAGTAAAATAGATTACAACATCAAGAAGCATATATTGGAATTGCAGTGGATATAAAATGCAGTCTGGTAATGTACACAGCTGCCTTAGTTATGTGTGTTTTTGGTACTAAGTTTCCAATGAAATTATTTTCCTGTCATTGCTTTAATTTAGGACAAAAAGTAAAA
The DNA here is from genome assembly GCA_013396655.1 of Campylorhamphus procurvoides. Classification (NCBI taxonomy): domain Eukaryota; kingdom Metazoa; phylum Chordata; class Aves; order Passeriformes; family Dendrocolaptidae; genus Campylorhamphus; species Campylorhamphus procurvoides. Next base: position 621,665 of record WBMV01004514.1, read on the forward strand.
CATCTTATTAAAAATTAATACATTCTTTGATAGAGAGATAGATTAATTACTTATTTACTTCCTTTGAAATTTTAATTATCAGTTTGAAAAATTATTAGGGGAGCGGACTGAAAGAAGAAACCTTTCAGCAATTGACTTCAGCCATCCAAATCCAACTTCCTGTTAACCTAATCTACAGCTTTAATAAAATTATGTAATTTTAAAGAGAAAAATCTACTTGCCATAAAGAGAAACTCATTGAATGTATTATAAAAAGCAGAGGCAGAGGTGATGAAAGGAGAAAAAGTGCCAAAAGACCACATTGTTCTTTAAAAAGAAAAACTGTGATTTTTCTTGATTTTCAAGCAATTCTGGCCTTGTAGGTTACTATTTGCTTTTCAACCATATTAAAAAAATCTTTCATTCAGATGGAAAAATGCTAGGGAGAATAATAACTATTATATTTACTTATTTTAAAAGAATTATAGCAGTAAAAATATTCTGTGTTAGGGCTTTGCAGTTGTATTTTGCTGGTGAAATTCTTCTGTTGTCAATTCATGTTGCAAATAATATCAGAATAAGGTTTTCCAATATTTAGATGTATTTTGGTTTTAAAACTTTTTTTTTACATTATCAATTCCTAAGTATTTATATTTTTTTCCCTTATGGGAAATACAGCAGTAAAAACATTTGAGAGCAAACCCACCATATCTTTACCTTTTACAGAAATCATTCAAAGTTCCATTATCCCTGTTCATTGTTTATTACCTTATGTCTTTAAAGATATGAAATCCGTGATGATCATACCTTGAAAATCCGGAAAGTTATGGCAGGAGACATGGGATCATACACTTGTGTTGCAGAAAATATGGTGGGGAAAGCTGAAGCATCAGCCACTTTAACAGTTCAAGGTAAGAATACTTCTTTGCAAATTACTAGAATAAAGCTGAGTTTTTTGCACAACTTTATAGAGTTGCTGTACACAAAATACTTGAGACCATACCCAACTATTAGAGTTGCAGCTTATGCAGGAACTCTGTGCTGTGTGGTAAAAAAATGCAAAAATACAAATTTGGCTTGAGTTGTATTCTGAGGAAATGGAAACACTTCACATGTAGGATCTTTTTATAAGCAGTCTTTACAGTGCTGGGATGGGGATGTTTTGAATTTCAGTTCTGGACGTTCAGAATCATGTCACTTGCAGTCTTTGTATCTGAAACCCTAGTAGAAAGAAGAAAGTCAATTTTTTCAATTAAATATAGTATAGAAGTAATGAATGATAAATCTGTTTGTGTATTTTTAATACACTAAGCCAGACCACTGGAAGTCCTGTTGTTTTTTTCATTATAAAAGCACACTGTGGCACTGCTGTCTCTTTGTAAGATAAAAATTCAGTGGAACTTAGTGAACTAATATGTATAAAAATCCTTCATTGCCTTTATATACACAATCCAGATGTTCACTATTCAGATAATCCCTCTCTTCCTTTCCTGGCTAGCAGACAGGCAATGATGTCATCCTGATGCTTTTTTTTTCTAGGCACTGATGGTTCTTCTGTCCTTTTCCCTGTTCAGTGGGAATTAGTCATTATGGAGTTCTGGGGAAGGATAGGCTTAAAAGTATTTTATTTGGTAACAGGCCTCTATTTTGACACATTTACTGTAACAGGAAAGGTCTTGTCCTTAACCTGCTCTCCTTTTTCCACCAGAAATATTTGGTGTCCCTCTGTTAGGAAAATAGGAATTCTTTTGTTGAAGCTCCCATAAACCCAAGAATTTTGAGATACTCTGTTTTGTTAGTCACCATGATGTTTATACATTGAAACTGATACCTTATGTTTGTAAAATAACCAGCTCTTATGCTCACTGATGTAGAATAAAAGACGAACATGTGAGCAGTAAGCACAGTTTATTCAAAAGAAAAAGACCGACTTATTTTTTAATGGTGATTTGTTCTGAAGATCATGTCTTAGATCAGCTGTTAATCCTGGAAAATGTTGGCATTAAGAAAATTTGCTTTATGACTGGTTGAGCAGTTACATTCCTGGAAATAAGCTATTGGTACCCCTAATCCTTCACAGTGCTGTTCAAAATAATAAGGAAACACGTTTTTGTAATCCCATTTCGGTTTATAGTGCCAATAGATATAAAATTACTTGAGTAGGGAGGTGTTAGAGGTCGAGTGAGATCTTTTTGATAATAAACTGGTATTTTTAAGGAACATCATCATAGCCTAAGTCCTGATTCAGCAAGATTCTAATTTTTTTAAGTGCGTTTATTACACAGTGAATATTTACATGGTAACAGCTATGCTCTGAGGATATTGTTGTGGGATAATTTGTTTCCCAGTGTGAATGGATTACCTCCTGAGCCATTTGTCTGCGCTAATGTCTCCGTAGAAGGGAGTGATGTGAGAAACTGTAATGTGTAAGGCCAATTTGTAGTTGGTAATGTAGTAAATTATGATCAAAATCCATTTATTAGTGTATCCAAGACACCAAGTTTTATGGGAAGAAAAAAAATACTCCTCTAGAAAACGTATTTGCCATTCAGATTTTTTTCACATTTTTCCTTCTTTTTCCACCTCCTCCTCTTCTTCTCTCCTCGTCCCTCCTCTTCCCTTGTTTAAAATGCTTATTTTTTTCCCCAAAGGGTCAACTTCTTGAGTATGTTCCATGTAGAGAGGTAGATTGAGCTTGTTTCAGTGCTAAGCTGACATTGTTCTGGCTGTTTGTGGACTCACAGCTCTTCGAGGTTTGGGGTTTTTGTGTGGCTTTTTTGTAACATTTTATTGGGTTTTTTTCCCTGATGATTTAAGGAATGCAAATGGCAAGTCTTTTCTGCACTTCTGGTAATTTTCACATGATCTGTTGACTGTAGAGTTTAGTGAATGTGTGTTCTGCTATGCCAAATAGAGTTATTTTTTTGTTACATATTTGTAAAGTTGCAAATCACAGCCTCAGAGGTTACAGCTGCCACTGTGCAGACCTGTTAAATTCAATAAAGGGCAGCGAGAGGGTTGGGCTTGGTTTGGGGTTTGTGTTAGTTAGGGGTTTTTTTTCAGAGGGCTTTGTTTTAAGCCTCTTTTCCCCTCTCTTCACACTTTTCATCACACTTTTCATCTCAAGTGTGATGTTTTCATGCTAAAGAAGGGACATGAGTGCTGTTAGTGGTGACCCCAGATGTGTGTCAGTGTTAGGAAAGGGGCAGTTGTCATCTGCCAAGTGTCTGCACAGTGGAAGAGCTGCACTGAATGAAACATGGCATGCAGCAGACAGGGCTGTGAGCAGCGCTCTTGGGGACGCTGCTCGAGCCTCAGGGTTGGTAGCACTGCTAAGAAAAGGACATATCTCCTTCTATACTCATCATTTTTCAGGCCTCAAGCACTGTGGTTGCCCCCTGTGTGCTCTACCCTCTGCAGGGTTATCTAGGGTATTGAGACGTGGAGCGTGCAGCACCAGGGCTAATTGAGATACCCGGGTGTCAGGGAGGTGCTGATGGAACACGACCAAGAGCCAAGCTGGTGTCTCAGTGAGGGCTCCCCTGCATCTGGCAGGGCTGTTTCCTGCAGCCCAGCTCTGACCCTGCTGGATGGAGCAGGCATTGGAGTGCATTGTGCAAGCCCTGCAGAGCTCCCTGTGTTGGGAACACTGCACAGCTCTGCCTCTGAGCTGGAGAGAGGGCCCAGACTGTGTCCCTGGACTAGGAACTGTCAGCTTGGGTAGTTCAACTCTCCTTTTCTCGTTCTATATAATAAACTGTTAGCTGTAGAAAATACAAAAGAGGGGAAGGAATATGAATTCCATTTTAATGTTCTTCCTGCTCATCACTAGCATCATAGATGCTTGTTACTGGAATCACTGTTTTCCTCTATACAGACTTCTAACCTTGGGTGTCATAAATGTTTCCTATGTGAAGTACAGGTGTTGTATTCTTATTGTGACTTCAGTCATGTTCATAAACCAAATTTGGAGTTCTGTTATTGACACAGAAGTTCAAACCTTTCACTTAAATATTTTACTGTTGGATTTTAGAAGCGTTTCCATCCCTGAAACTGTGAAGTTACCTGATTTTCTCCTTGGAAAATTAAATAGTTGAGAAAATATAATCCTGATGTTGTTTGCCTTTTTTTTTTTTGATGTAGTTATTTATTTATATAGTGTTGTATTTTATATATATTCAAGATGCTTTTCGTGTTTTGTGGAGCTTTCTATTATGTGATTTGCTTAGTTCTGTGCCATGAAGCAGGACTGTAGAAATTGTGATATTATATAGTTCATTATTATGTATGTTTCTAAGACACACAAAATTACCTCAGTTTAGTTTTATTAGTATAAGTAGTGCAAGTATAAGTTGTTCATTTTCAAGGGTGCAAATTCCACATTTAACCATGAAAATGCTTTTAAACAAATCTAAGAACCAAAGGTTTTACATATTTTCACCTACTTCCATTTGCTTTGCTCAGATTTGCAGTACTTAATTAGGCTTTTTCAACACCTAGTTTTATAATAAGTTTATAATTTATGGTGAGACAAGCTATACTCTCTGAAACAAGTATAAGTTATGGCTCCAGTGGAAGTCCTACTATGCAGTTGGCCAGGAACCAGTGACATTGTAGATGGTACTGAGCAGGAGTTAAGAGAAACAGGTCGAGTAGGTCAGTTGATTGAAGGACTTCATCAGAATCACACCAACACCAGGGCTGTTGTTGGCTGTGGGTAGTGAGCAACAATCTTTGAGTTCTTAACTCTGCTTCTTCAGGTGGTGTCTCTGGAGGAGTGTGCAATGCTTGTTCCAGTGCCCTGCCTAATGTACACCTAAACCTGCAGCAGCAGTGACTGAAGTGTAAAATGTAAATTTTGCCATTCAAAGGCACTAAACACATTCCGTGTTATCAGTTTGGCAGGAAAAAAGAAGAATTCCTATGGAAATTGCACTGGCCAATCCATATTTTACAGTGGTGATCCTTAATATCAAAGCCTTTTTATGTTATGATGTCTTTAATTTTAGGATTAACAGAGCTTGTCTGCAAGGCAGATAGTGAGCGGAACTTTTGATAAGTGACTTCTGGCTGTGATTTTGCTGTAGGACTCAACTGACAAGGGATTTTAATCTGAAAAAGTGGCACATGCTTCAGGTCTGGAATTTCCTCCTCCTTTCACCTCCTCTTTGTGCAAAGTAGCTTCAAGGCAGGCAGTAAAAGACATCTAGTTGATAAGGCTTCTGGAAGGGCTGGGAATACCACCCGGAATGAAAAGGAATAGGATTTGCTCTTTCATCTCTCTGATACCATATAAATGTTTCCATTACATCAGGCTGCTGGTACACATTGTAAGCTGGCTGTAAATGTAATTGCTTTATAGGCATCTGAGCCAGCTACATTAAAACAACAGAAACCAAATTTAGAATTTTATGGGGTTACAGAAATGCTGTCGAGGTACATCATGTGGGAATCTAACCACTGGAACTTTAAAATTAGGATTTGAACTTAAATCTAAACTTATCTACATGACCACTTTTTAAGTCAGTACTTGTCCTTTTGAAAGAACTAATTTTAAGCCACAGTGTGTCTTCAGTCCTGTGAAAGACGAAGGAAGAATAGTGACTGTCCAATGAACTTGGGGATTCTTTAAATTAATAAACTTTTAGCAGGATGAATGAAGGAGACTGTCTCTTGTGACTTGTATACCTTAAAGAGCCCATTTCCCCCTTAATGACTGCTGTAAACTATGACAGCACCTCAGATTTCTATCAAGGAACTGAGGAGTTTTATTTCTGGTGAAAGAACAGAATCTTAAGTGTTACTCAGAAGGAACTGAGAAAACTCTCTGAAGAAGAGATTAGTGCCCTGCAGGTTCTGTCCTACTAATGCAAGCAATGAACACTAAGATTCCTGAAGCACTTCTAAAATACAGATAAAAGAAGAAATCGGTAAATATTTCAGCAAAGTATTTTTTTAAAAAAAATTATAGTTGCTTCGAATCCATGTGAACTATTTTAACAATAACTTCCTCCATGCTTTTAAATGGAGATTGCTTTTCTTTTTACACAGTCTCACAACAGTGACAGCAATAGATTACAGGAAAATAACACATTAAAAAAAATTGAGATTCCTTTCAGCAATTTGGTACTTTGAAACAAGGACTTGAGACAGATGTTTTTGAGCAAGTAGAACAGAAGGAGTCCAAATAATTTGGAGGAATGTTTCTGCAAAAATAGGTTGAAACTAGAGGCTTTTTCCTGCTGGAAGGAGTTTATTTACTGTAAAGTTCTTAAAAATTCTGCATTTTAATCATTTGCTGCAGAGAACTGAACCAAGCAGATTTGTGTAGCATTCTTCAGCAGTCAGTTAAAAAGTAGCAAACAAAGTCTGAAGGCTGTTTCCTAATGCCTGAAATTTCCTAAATCCCACAGCTAGGGAAAAATCAATTGTTTTTGTAACAGGTCTCACTGCTGCAGACTTTACTTTGTGACTGCTGTTATAAAGATAACATTTTAATAATTTTGTCTTTGGAACAGGCAAAATAGAGTTTTACTACATGTTGTTGAGTTTGCAGATTTTTGGTTTTATGAATAAAATTAAAGACAGTGCAAGGAATAATAATTTTAATTGGTTGTTCTATAAAAAGTACTTCTACTATACATTCATTCTGAAATAAACATAGGCTTTATTAAATATGCTAACCATCCATAAAAAGGCAATGCACACTTTATTTTTGCCTTGTTTATAGCCTGGAAATAATTTTCATGAAGACTATATGGCTATTGTAGTGTGTTCTCTTTCTTTTGTTAGTTTACATGCATCAGTAAAATCAGTCATCTCTGAATTGGTCTTAAGAAAAAAAAAACACCAGAATTACAATAACAGCGCATTCAAACGTTGTTTTGATAAGCTGTTTTGAGTACCATTTGTTACTATGAATTGTGTTTTGTTTGAAGACTAAAATGCTTTATTGTTAGGTGAGGAATAACACTCAAGAACTGGCAATAAAGTATCTTGCAGTCTTTACATGTGAACTACATCACCTGGTAGGCTTGGTATTTGAATCTGTCAGTGCAAGAAAAAAAAACGGCTTATTCAGGTTAAACTGCCAAACATCAAATATGCTCCCATTATTTTCTGCAGGAGGTATCTGCGTGGTCCTCTTGTCCCTGTGGAATAGGGTGACAGGACTGAGAAACAGAGAAACAAAGCTGTCTGGAAGGTTGCTTGTCCTGTTCTCATAAATGCTCTGTGCTCTCTACACCCACCATTGGATTTTTAAATTCTGATTTCATCAATTCTGATCTCTGTTCATCTTTCAGTGGCCTGTGAGAGCCCACTCATCAATTCTGATCTCTGTTCATCTTTCAGTGGCCTGTGAGAGCCCACTTAGGACTGACATCTCCCCAAATTAGGCAGCATCTAACATTTCTTTTGACACCGTTAAGGTAGCACATTGATACTTGGGTCTCAGTACAGAGGAAGAAATCACCAGAGAGTTCTGCTTTGGCCTAGAAAGGCCTTTTCTGTACTTGTTCCTTCCGAGTTCCTTGGTGCTCAGAATGTTCCAGATTTTTTTCCTCAAAGTGTATAACCTAACTAAACACTAAACTGCAAAACACCTTTGGTAGTATCCCTAGACCATCATAGGTGTTTTGAACTACCAGCAGTTTTTGATAGCATTGTCATCTTTTGGCAGAGGTGAACCACTGCTTCACTGTATAGAAATCAAGCTAAGCGATGCTGAATTTTTAAATTTTATTTTATTTTTGCGCACTGTGTTCATTTCATTAAGCAACTTGTTCCCATTTCTGCCTCTATCACAGTAAAAATTCCTGGGACCTGATGGATATTCTGTCTTGCACGGAGTTCTTATATGTTGGAGGTTTTTGCTACCTGTAATTAAACTTTGTTAATATGTCACAGTTGCCTTGCTGTTAACATTTTGGAAATGTAAGTTTGGGTATTAGTGTAGACTTGGGTTGTCTCTATGTGGGGGGTATGGTGTCCCCGTGAGAAGAAATCCAGATTTCTTTTGAAATAGTATCTGTTTCAGTTGACAGTATTCCTCCCTGAGTATTGCATGCCCAAAATAACATTTTTTAATGATCACAAGTTACTGCACTGTAGAGATTTATTGCCCTTCCATTTTTAGTGTGTGCTTGGTTTCCATTGATCATGAGGCTTTGGCCACTTTTCACAAATAGCTTTAACTTGTTATAAGAAGGTTGCTATGGATTTCAGGTTCTTCTTTCCAAGAAGTAATCTGTGCTATCATAAACAGCTGGGGAAAAAATCCCACTCTATTTCCTTTTCAGCTACACTATCTTTAACTGTAAGTCAAAAAATTTAATAGGAAGCCCCTAAGATTTCTTCAAATAGTATCCAGCTCTCATAATCTTTTTTGTACTTCTGCACAGCTTATTTAAAATTCAGCGCTTTTTTCACTCTTTTAAAAGGCTTTAGCATAAATATTTGTAGCCACGACTACTTAAGATTGCAGCGGTGCCTAAAATTACCTCAGTAAAACACAGGGGAGGACAACTCTTTTCTGAAAAGAGAAGCCTGGGAAACAGAACTTCACAGTTTACTGCATTACACTGGGTTTTAAATAGATGGAATTAGACTTGTCATAAGTGTGCTTTCTAAATTCTGTTTGGTTTACAGCATGGTTTAGGAGGATCCAGACCAAGGAAGGGGGAAGGGAGACTAGGAGAGGAACTTCTGGAAGATCTTAAATCCCTCTCTCCCTCTCTCTGTCTTCTACCCTTCATATTTCAGATTTCTTTTGTCACCTCAAGGCAATGACTACAGGATTTATACACATTTTAAACTGCATACCACATGTATTAACCTGAGAAGTGCTACCATTTAAAATCACATTGCAGAGTCTATTTCCACTTTTTTGGCTTTTATCATAGAAATCTTCACTGGCTTCTGCAGGAGGAGAGATTATAGTTAGTATGAGCAAAATCAGTTGCAAATCAAAAATGCCTCGTGAGTACATTTCATGCACTGTTCTCTTCCCACAAATTTTTGCAGTAGGTTCCTCCTACACATGCATAGACAAACACGCATTCTTGTGTAGCCCATTTCATCTTGTCTTCTTCAGCGTTCTAAAGGGAAGATTCATTACCCTGCTCTGAATCAGACTTGAAGATAATATAGTTTCATGACTGATACAGAGCTGAGATAGAGACAGATTTTACTGCCCAGCCCCATCAGAGTTGAAGGAAACACCTCTCAACCTAAACTAAATCTCAGAGTGGCCAGAAAATCAAAGGCCATTTGATTGCTCTTGAAATAAAAATAGCACCCAAGCAGGACATTTGGTTAATGGGCAAATCTTGTGCTGTTTAGCAGCAGAGGGTGGAGCTTAAGCCAGCAAAGGGAGAAAAGAAGCTTAGTGGCATTTTAATGCCAATAGTGAAACCAACAAGCTGCTGAAACAAATTGCTTGTTGCTCCCACTGCAGAGCTGGGAACAGAAAGCTTCCTGCTTGCTGCAGGAAGGAGAATCACTGATTTTGAATCCATGGTAAAATGGGGATTTTTGAATCCATCTCTGAAAGTGTTTCTAGAGGTGATGATGTTGAGCTGCCACGCTGTGTGTGTTGTGACGTACACATTTAGGTGGGTGTTCCAAAGCCATATCCTCGCCTGTATGTCTCCCTGGTATGTGCAGCAGCTCTAGGTGCACTTACATTTTCAAGGCATTATTTGTACTGTCAACACCAAGCAGCGATACTTGCCATTTTTCCTTGTCAGACCACTTTTTCCTAGAGCACGTGAGCTCTCCTGAGTACACACAGGCGCCTGCCCTGTTCCTCTGGGTTTCAAGTCAAGAGGCGTGAACTAAATCCAGCCAGCCAGGCATGTGCCATGTGCTGAGAATGAGACAATATATTCTGCCCTGCATGGTCAGAGTCGGCGTCATGGTGATGTGAATACCAGGTTTCCAGACTGCAGCTGTCCTGTTGCTGCTGATTGGAGTGCAGATGGATGAGTGCACAGGGAGAAGTGCAGCTGGCAGCCCACTGGTACCCAGGAGTGGCACTGTTTGTGTAGGGCATAGTCACTAGCCAGCCTGATTCTAAGTTTCTGCCCAGCACATGTGTCATGGTTTAACCCCAGCCAGCAACTAAGTACCACACCCCCCCTCCCTTGCTCCCTCCACACCT
>WBMV01004514.1:631878-721266 GCA_013396655.1 Campylorhamphus procurvoides
CAAACCCAACCCTATCACCAAAAAAACCCCATCAAAATTTGTGGATGGAGATAAGGACATTTTAATAATAGAAACAAAGTAAAATACTGTCATACTAGTAATACAACTAATAATAATAATTTTCATGAAAGACTGAGAAATAACAAGTGATGCACAATACAGCTGTTCACTGACCGATGACCAACTCCCCAGCAATCAACAGTTCCCAGCCAACTGCTTCCAGTTTATATACTGGGTGTGATGTTCTATGGTATAGAATATCCCTTTGGCCAGTTCAGGTTATGTTCCCTCCCTGCTGCTCATTAACCTCCTCACTGGCAGAGCATGAGACACGAAGAAGTCCTTGACTTAGGGCGAGCCCTGCTTAGCAACAGCCAAAACATCAGCGTGTTTTAACATTATTCCCGTACTGAATCCGAAACTCAGCACTGCACCAGCTACTAAGAAGAAAATTAACTCTATCCCAGCCAAAACCAGGACAACCTGACAGGTCTTCAGTGTTCAGACAAAAGAGGGAATGTAGATCAAGTGTAAACAAAAATGAATAAATAGAAATTTTAAAAAAACTCATTGGGTAGTATATTGAAGAAAACAGCATCTCACTGATACTTAGATTTTCCCCTTATGAACTTTTTTGTGCATGAGCCTGAAATGTTGTAATGGGTTTCTAATTTTTCTGAAGGTGATCTTACTATCAAAACTATTTCCCCAACTAATAAGTCAACAGCTTTCTGTCTTAATTTCATTCTTGCAGTACCATTATAGAAAATGATTAATCTCTTTCTTTTCCAAACATTTAGATTTTTATCTTCTTGGGTTTCAGAAATTTGAAGTTACTGTAGTCACTTGTTCCTTTAAACCTAAGGCGTGCTTATCTGACACATCAGCAGCAATCTAAACCAAAATTTTTCCAGTCATCATAAATACAATAAACCACGATCACTCCCTTGCTGTGGGGGTTTGGAATTACAAGTCACCACTTTAGATTTGAAACATCAAAAATCCCATGTAAATGTTTTGCCTCAGCTACATGGCTGTGGCATGTTTGGCGCCAGACTGATGGACCTTTCCTCAGAAGTTTGCACTGCATTGTATCACACTTGGTGCTCTGGGACTATACACTGTGAAAACATTCATGGTGAGTAAGGGTGTCCCAGCCTGGTCTGACATGAATGTGAATTTTAGCAGAAAATCTGGGGAAATATGAATTATTTATGTGTGCATTTAGAACTCAAGAAGTGACAGCTGAAAATAGAGAGACCAGTGAGGATGAAAAGTGATTCTTTTGTAATGTACCTGGTGTTATTTTCCCCTATTTTTCACTGGCTGAAGCCAGGAGGCAGCTGAATGGCAACATTTATATTTTTTCAGAATAAGAGATTCAGGCCTTTGTTTATTTCACTGTAGAAAGTGATACTTCCCACAAATGACTGCAGAGAGATGTGCGTATCAAGGATATTGAGTGTTTCAGATTGCTTTGATAAGGACAAATGGCCTACAAATCGCTAGATAGGAAATGAAACATGGCACATTGTCTTGAACTATCTCCCTTAATAATAGTTTTTGCAAAACAGCAACATAAATACCTGGTAGTCCTGTTGCAGAGGGGCATTCAATGGTCCTCATTCAGATGCTTCAAGGTAAAGAGTAGTTAATTAGATTTCAGTGTTTAACAGGATTAGCAGTTCAACATAATTTTGAACAGAAGATGTTGGCAGCTTTTTGCTGAGTTTTTGCTTGGAATTAGGGATAGATTTGGAAAATGAAATTGTTCAGATTTTTAATTTTTTTTAAAGGGGTGAGCAATCTGAGTTTGACCAGTTTGCTAAACATGCTCAGACTCTCACATTACCTCTGCATGTAACTCTAGTACGCACATTTTCTGTACCCGCTCATTTCAGACAGAGATTATAAACAGTGGGTTTCTCCCCCATTCAGTTCATACCAAGATGATAAACAGCTGAGTTTCAGCCACTCTGTGGAACTGCAGTGCTCCATGACAGATAATGCAGCTATCTCTGGACTCGCTCTCTTGCTAGCTCTGGAGTTTCTCCTCTCTCACTGTCTAGTCTGTCTCTGCCCAACCCCATCAGAAATGCCTGCTTCCACTGCACTGTCTGTTCCAGCACATACACCCATACTTGTGTCCCATCTCCAGAGTTTGTTCCTACAGGCACATTCAGTCTCTGATAGTTTTCACTTGAACTGGGATTAACGAGTCACAAAATTAATTGAGAGGAATCTAAATTTCATTGTGACTGCCATTGCCTAGATTAGTCATAATGGCCAAGGATTTATACAGAAGCTAAAGATTGTATATAAGCTTGGTTGTTGTATGTTATTTTTGGCCTGAAGATCGGGATTGTTTCATTTCTCTGGTATAGAGTGACACTTTCTTGCTTCTTTTATAATTGCCTCTATGGCACTCAAGCAGTCCTTGAAGACATGAAGATTTTTATTTAAATAATCAAAACTGAATCATATTGAGCTTAAATTGTGAAAGTATTCAATTTGTGTCAGTTAAATAACAAGGTAACTTCTGAGGACCTGTAAGGTATTGTAAATAGTACTAGTCAGACCAATAATTAATGAGTATTTGGTATGCAGAACAAAATAGTGTTCAGTAATTAAGTACCACCTTGGATCTCAAGATCTCAAAAGCACCTTATTAGTAAATGAATGAAAATGTCTATAATTCTGCTCTCTCTGAGATAAATAATTGCTACCACAGCTTTCAAGAATGAAAGTACTTGAAGTTTATAAAACGCCCCATGTTGGTCTCAGAAATAGACACGACACTTTTATTCTAAATATGAAGAAACTCATGAGTTACAGAGAAACACTAAATCAACATTTACATTCACCTCTGTGGGAAGAGGTACAAAATATGTTATTTAGAGATGTAGGCATTGCACACAGTATGCTGAGGTCTCATATTTAGTTTGGAGGAGAGGTGGCTTTGGGGAGCACACAGGAGCAGCCCCCAAAACCCACAGGGAGATGGTAGGTAAGACAAACCTAAGCTCATCATAGCTGTGTATGGGGGAGGACAAGAAACAATTGATTTCAGTGAAACAAAGGAGATCGAGGCTGGATATGGTGAGAAATTTCTTCATTGGGTGGACAGCCAAGTGGTGGAGCTGATTGCCAGAATCTGTGCATTCTTATTCCTTGAAATTTTTCAAGACTTGACTGGATCAAGCCCTGACTGACCCCGTAGCTGACCCTGCTTGGGCAGGAGGTTGGACTAGAGACCTCCAAGGTTGCTTCCCACCTGATTGTCATTTGAACCTACAATACTACATCTGTCAAATACAATAGTTGCTCCATTCACATCTGGCAACTATCCTGGTCTGTAGTTTAAGTCCTAAAACTGTAAATCCCTACTCCAGTGAGTGGATTTAAAGATACCAATAGTCCCAGGGAGGTTGATAGGATTGCTGGCAAGAATAAGGCATTAAAAGATCATGTCACTAGTCTGGAAACCACTTTTCTCTTGGTTTTGTTCAGTGACTGGACACGTCTTCCCTGACAAGGCTCACATGTCAAGGAAATTATATGAAAGGCAAATGTATTATTCCTTTGGTAGTTGTAGTTTTACATGCTAACTTCCTGTCTTTACAAACAGGTTATTGCCCCTAATTGCCATGTGAAAAGCCAAGATTAACACAGGGAAAATTAATTTACTTTATAATTGAAAGTGCTGTCAAATAAAATGTGCTATAGTAGGGGGGGAAACTATTTATTTCTCTGATTAGTAACCTTAGATAACAACAGACTGCAAATCAAACTAAGAATGTGGTCTTTGTTGTAGATGTTGCTATTATTGTTGTTCTTTTAAACCACATGATATCTCTGTGACAGAATTGTTTAAATTTTTCTATGAAACTTCACCCTTTGCCCTTTCCACAGATTTGCAACCAGTGTGATGCCCTGTTTCTACAGGGATTTATTTTCATGTATCAGTATCCCCTCTGTTTTTACAGGTGGGAAAAAAATATATTCCTTTGACAGGGTTATTTTTGACCTACAGTAAGAAATGTCTAGTAAAAAGAAAAGTGGAAATTCAGCACTTAGAAGTTAATTTAATTTGTAGAAATGTAATTGAGCAACCAAGACAGATTTCTATCTGTTAGATGAGTTTTCAGTAGAGGACTTGAGCAACTCTGCACTGCTACCAAGAAGGCTGAACTTTTCTCTTCTTGGCACTACTCAACTAATGGAAAATTGAAAATTCAGAGTTACTTCCTCTGTTCAAGAACTGCGTCCCATTAAGTCTCTTATCAGGCTGTTTCATGTAGAATATGAGTTATGTTTTATGGAGAAGCATTTATAATTCCAGAGCAGGTCAGACTGTAATTGCAAGTTTAGTAAAGAGCTTTTCAGATAAAAAGGAACTGTTACTTACACATGAACAAGAGTAGCTAGGAGCTGAATCTTAGGGAAGAGCATATTTCTCTCAGGAATTCATGTGTTTCATTTCTTGGCCACTCCTCTTACGATTCATAAACCTGCAGGTAATCCAAGCAAAGTAATGCCACACTGATTTTCCTTTTGAGAAATGCTGAACCCACACACATGGAGAAGGCTAGTGCACATCCAGAACAGTGCCTTTAAACTGAAACTCAAATGTTTGAAAAATGGTAAATTTTAGCTTCCTCTGGGATTATTTCCTAAAAAAAAAAAAAAAAAATAAAACCAACCCAAAAAACCAAGTCTCTAATATCATGAAACTTAAATGTGTTTTATCTGGTTTGGGCACATTCAGTTGCAGCTTCTTGGCTTATCATGTTTCAAAATCCATTATTATATCTGATTCTCTTTCTGCTTCATTTTCATAATACACCTGGAGTCCTCTGTGTTCATTAGAACAGGAAGTCAGTATTCCCTATGCCTCATGAATGCCAGCAAACTGGGTATTACTGGTGTCCTCCATTGTTTGTCAGAGGAGGTTGTATGGACTCGATATGAAAGTGTAGCTGTACCCTTGCTGAACAAAGCTGTTTTACTCTCAACATAAAGAGCTAAGACCCAAATGTAGAACTCACTGTTTTCAGCATGTAGTTAAAAATTACATGGTTTTGTAGTTTACTGTAATTTCACTGTAAAATTAATATTTTGCAATAAATGTCTGGTTTTGAATATTTTACTGAAATGGAGGTTTGGGGGGCAAAGAAAAGGGTTAAGAATATTTTGAAATTAATTTTAATTGTGATTTACTTTGAATTTATATTTAATAGTGATCATTATGACCTTGACACAGCAATCCTCTACTAAAGAGATTCGTGTGTGGGCTAAATGCCTTACCATATTAATAATTTTTTAATAAACTTTCTTTTGTAATGCCTCATAGTTTCAGAAAAATATATTCCATTTGTAAATGTTTGGATGCTTTAGAGAGGGTATAAATGTCACTGTTCCATTTCAGCAATGTTTCAGAGCAATATTTACTAGAGATCTTAAGTTAATTTTAACATGGAAGGCTTTTGATGTAGAGGAATAATGATAATGTGAAAAAAAAGCTTTACTCAAGGATACACAGCAGTTCATTAGAAAGAAAGAACCCAGACTGCCTGACCATTATTTCAGTCTGTTACCCATTTTCCTCTACCACCTGCTTTCAGTATTTGAGAGTGCTGCTTAAAAATAAATTACAAATATGTGGTTTAACATTTTAAGTCTATTTTTTCATATATCAGAATATATATGTGTGCTTTCTGAGGTCCTTTTCAAGGATCTGTTTGTTTTGGTTTTGTTTTTTTTAATTTTGCTTTATTCTTTGCTTTGTTTCATGTCTATTCAATTTTATTTATTCCATGTTTTCTTTTTGTTTTGTTTTTGTTTTTAGTTGTGTCTGGTAAGTTGAAATTTTATTGGCCATCTTCTAGTCATCGTATCACTGTGACGGGAACTTCTCCTCCCCTTCCCATCCATCCCCTTCCATGTCCTTCAACCAGTCAGCTCCCATCTTTTACTTGTTATTGACAAGACACATCGAACAGAATAAATTCTGCATGAAGTGTGGGTAACTTAATGGCAAAGCGAAAGGTAATGGGTTGCAAACTTTCTGTCTGTTTTTGTGTGATGTAATGAGTCAAATCCTAATATCTTCTTTCTGCAGTGGCTGCATTAGTTGAACTTCAAAGTGCACCATAAAAATGATGTTTGGTTTAAAGGTCTCAAGGATAAAAGTTGTTCTTTCCTTACATAGATTATTATTTTGGCATTTTTTACGGTGTTATCACTACATAACACGTGTATGTGACCCCAGCTGTGAAATCAAACTGGCATTAAGAGACAGTAAAGATGCTTCCAGTACAGTTAACATTGAGTGGAATTTAATAACACTCAACCTGTTTCACTTCAACCTGTTTCAATTTTTCTGACATTGAAGCTAATAAGACTTCACGATTTACCTTAATGGCAATAGATTTAGAATAATACACATATGGGTAATATGCACATATATTCAGGATGATATCCATACAAAGTACATACTTAGAATAATGTCTTGAGAAACATGTACCTATTTACATTTTATATATTCTACCATGATTGCCTGTAAGACTAAATTCCCCCTTCATTTTTTGTGTTCAGTAGTCCCTGAACAGTCATCTTTGGGTACTGTAATCACAGCCATTCAGCTGTTTCTCCAGCGGTCAGAAAAATTTTAATCTGTTTTTAGCTGTATGTGCCCTCAAGTTCAACAAAATCTGAAACCCCGTAAATCCTCTGCACTAGCACAGGATTTAGAAACCCTCAGTCCTATTTTGTGTGACACTGTATCACAGTCTCATACAGCACCAGCCAAGCCCTAAATTTAACGAGATGCTATATTTATTCTTGTTATTGGAATCTAAGAGCATAACAAAGGTGCTTCACCTTCATCTCCATTTTCCCCATCATACCTTACAACCCTGTGGCAAACCCCCAACCGGTTCACCTTCTGTTCTGAATGAAACATGCTGTCATGTCAAAGTCTTCCCACATCATCCAAGGTCCTGCTTGAACATTTCAGAGATAAATGGTTTGAAGTCTGCTAATTACTGAGGTCAATCTTACTTCACTTTTCATGGTTTCTTATCTACGGAAATGCTAGGGAAGGTAGCATTTGCATCTGAACATACACAATAGTATGTCATGCTTTAAAAATTCCTCTGAAAGATGGAGGGTAATAGAAGAGTATATTCTAATGTGAACTCACTAGGGAGCAGACACATGAGGCATGGGGAACAGATGACTGCAAGTCTTGGCCTGCAGGAGCAATGAAGGTAGTTTTTTTAAGAAAGGACTTGAGTGCTGTTGAATTTATTCTAGCTAAAACCACGATAGCTTGATATTTATGAAACATTATTATAAAGCACATATTTGAATTATATATATTACACTATTTTTAATTAAAAATCTTGTAAAGACGTAAATGAAAAAAGAGGGGGAAAAAGCCAAACACCAAAAACCATTTGAGTTGTTGAAATCAGGTACAAAACATCCCCTTCCTCCTCAAACCAAAAAAGCAGGAAGGCATAATTAGTTTTGGAGAGGTGATCAGAAGAAATTGGACATGAATGAGTAAATGGACTTTCTTTTAATGCACATTTACTAAGTAATAGTTCACAGCCTATAAAACGCACTAGATTTTTTTTTTCTGTGCTAGCACCACCAATCTAATGCTGTCATCTATACTGATTTTTATTTTTGATGTGACTGATATGATTTTTTGACATTCTATTTACTGCTGGATGAAGGGGTTGTTGAAGTCTGTACAAGTCAAACAGTTTGGACAATGCTGACAGTATTTATAATGTTAGGCTGAGCAGATGTTTCAAATTTGCCTTCATTTGCATATATATTTTGTTTGAACATGCTCTTGCCTATGTAAATGAGGAAGACATTTAGCTCTGGTGTTCCTTTAAATTCACTCCTCTTCAGTGTTTGAACTGAAGATTCTAAGTGGTTATAATTTGTTGAATGGTATTTCTTGGGCTTTTGACTTTTTAAGTTTTTTTGAGACCATGACTACATCAAAAATCTGTTATATAAGCAATTAAGGGTTTTTTCTCTCCTCAGCTTTCCTAAATCAAAGGTGATGACTTTTGTGCACGTAAGCCTGATTTTGTAGTTACTCAGCAGTGTTTCTTGCAGCCTTTAACAAAGTGCATCCTCTGGGACAGTTGTCCCTCAAAGGTTTCTCTATTCTGACTTGGAGCCCTTTAGAAACCAAATTGTAGCAGATTTGTTTGTGTTGGTGACTGTTGCTCTGCAAGTTGTCTCATCAGGTTGGTGGGACTTACTTCCTTGTACACACGGTCAGGAGTAAAACCACATGTTGCACAGTCAGAGTTTTAATTGGGAGGTCCAGACACTAAAAAATTCATCTGAGTGATGCCAAGGCTGTTAAGAGAGTGATGTGTCTTTGTGCTGCCTCTCCTTGTTAAAGAAACTTAGCTGTTCTGTTTTACACAGCTTAAAGTCAGAAGGCAGATTTTGAATTGGCTGATAGCAGAGTGACTTATTTCTCTTTTATTTCGGTGTTTTCCTTTCAGAGCCTCCACAGTTTGTTGTAAAGCCTCGAGATCAGGTGGCTGCACTGGGGAGAACGGTGACTTTCCAGTGTGAAGCAACTGGAAACCCTCAGCCAGCCATCTTTTGGCGGAGAGAGGGAAGCCAGGTAAAGCAGCCTCTCTCTCCCTTCTTCCTGGAAGTTTCTTGAAGAGATGATTTCATGTGAGAGAAGAATATTTTAGTTATTCTTTTAAAGATGTGGAAAGCAGGTTCAGAGCTTGGAGCTGCTGGATATTTATTGTTAGTACTTCTAAGTCATGTGCTTGCTACGTGATGTCAGCCTTACCAGGAAAGATATCTGTGTTTTCCTGTTTCCTCCATGAGGGTAAAAATAGATTTATTTATGGTAATCAACTAGAAACATTCCCTGTTTCACTGCTATGATAATCTATTTCATCTAGTAGGGAGAACGTTTAAGAGATGGAGATGAGTTACACCGAAGTTTGTTTGACCCTCCAGACACTCCCAGATTTTCAGAAAGTTTGGCTCTGGGTCTATGGGGCAGCTGTCAGTTTGCCACGTGTTTTTGAGACTCTGGCAAACTCAACCATTTGCTGTATTGATCTGCATCACTGCCTGGGGAGGAGTCTAGTTATGGGCTGAGGAAATCTACTTTCCCACTCCATCAGTTGACTGACGGACCATACCTGAATAGGTCACTTTTTCTCCCAGGTTCCTTATTTGAATGGGACAGAAAATCATTTCCAGCTTCTTTGTAAAGGATCTTGAAAGCCAGTGGGTGAAACACAATATAGCACAGCAAGAGAATCACAGTTTTCTTTCAGAGTCATCTTCTGAAGGAGGGATGTGACACAAAGTATTCTTTATTGGAAGGAAAGAAGGAATATGGGATTGCAGTTTTCCTGTGAATGAAGGAATGAATGGTGCAATAGCATATGACAGGCTTCTTTGTGTTACAAAACAATAGGCCAGAGAAATTGAGAACACTTAGAGATTGGCTTCTTTACTGCGTTTGCAGCATTTCTGTCTGAGTACCTAAGTACAACTAGACTGCTATATGTAGATGATAATCTTCAATGGTATAAATATACCAGAATATTATGCTTGTATTTTTGAATTGCCTGGGGTTTATTTATTTATTTAACCAACTGTTGTCTAGAAGATCATTTTTTTTACTCATTTTTGACTCTGCTGAGGGGTGAACACTTGTGATGATTGAGGGAACTGAAAGAGATCAGTGAATAGTTTGCTAATACTGAAGTAGAGGGTATTGTGTCCCACTGCTTTGGATGATTTTTGGAAATGCAAAATGTAGTTAAATAAGAAAGAGAGATATAGACTCTGTTACCTTAAAGCATTCTCATTCACAAATTTTTCAGCCAGAGGTAGAAATTTGGAACCAGTGTTTGTTGTAAAAGACTTGTATTATTTTGACTGCAGTTTTGATTTTTAACCACTGTTGGTATATACTGTGTACTTCATACCAAAGCTATCTAAATAGGCATAGGACTTAGTTCTGAATTATAATACTTTTCATAAAACACAAACACTGTGATTAGCAAGAGCTAAAAAGCATCAGGTAGAGCATGGTGCTAATAATGCCAAGGTTGTGGGTTCTTCTCTTAAGAGTTGGACTCAGATGATCTTGGTGGATCCTTTCCAACACAGAATATTCTGTGAACTAAGCTCAGTAGCTCTTTGAAAAACTGCTCCATTCTGAGGAAGGCAAATGTTAAAATACAGATAAGCAAACCAATGTCTGCATTTAAATGGAAGAAACTGAATGCCCTGGAGCAAGTTCTAAAAAAGCACATTAAAGCAAATTACTGAGGTTCACCACAGTTGCTTGCACCATTATGGTATCTGTAACATCTTCACGAGCATCTGTTAAACTTTGTGCAAAGTCTGACGTTAATCATAGAAGGTGTTAAAACATTCCCAGAAGCCTTACACAATTACATGTGCGTATCTGCACCTATTTTATCACAAAAGATCCTATAGAAGCTATCCACATTGTGGTATAGATGTGCTTATGACAGGAAAAGCAGAATGTTTTCTGTTTAATGTGAAAAGATTAATTTGTTCAGATATGTTAAAATTGAGAATGCTGATGTTTGAATTTATTTAACCATTTTTCCCCTCACTTTCTTTCCTGTGCATCTTGTAGAATCTCCTTTTCTCATACCAGCCCCCTCAGTCTTCCAGCCGCTTCTCAGTTTCCCAGACAGGAGACCTCACTATCACCAATGTCCAGAGATCTGATGTTGGGTATTATATCTGCCAGACTTTAAATGTTGCAGGAAGTATCATAACAAAAGCCTACTTGGAAGTTACAGACGGTAATCACAGATTCATTTTATCATTTCCAAGTTTTTGTTTTCATTTGAAGACAGCAGTGGAGTGATGTGACACTACTTTGAAATCTGCTTTGCATAAATGTGGATTGCATGTGTCTTTGAACATAAAAATTCTGGTTTGGCCATCTCTGTCAGGGGTTTAAAATTCTTGATATTGTGTTACACCATATTTCCATTTTGTATTTGGTAAGTATATTCAGTTTGTGGATTTTTGCAGATCTGTTAATGTTTATCTGACTCTTTTTTACCTTCCCTCACTACATTTAGTTTACTTTCACATTGCCTGCTGATTAGCTCTTTATCCCTATTATTTTGCATGTCCCTTTGCTTAGTATCTCCCCTGTTTTTTTCCCTGGGTTTTAATATTGCATTTAGGAAGGGGAAAACTCAACCTGTATGGAGGTCAGCAGAATAACATACAAATTAATAGAATTATACATCTCTTTTTAGGAGTAGTGGGGGAAAAAAATTAAATGAAAAAAACTACAGGAAGCATGATTACAAGCAGTAATACATGCTGATACGTGTTGATATAATCAGTTTCTGATTATCAGAAATACTTTATATTTTTAACAATGAAGATCACAGGGAAAATACTAATCTTAGCACTTTTGGACAAAGAGGATAAGTGCAGAGATTTTGAGAGGAGAAAAGCTGTTGTCTGACAATAGTTTCCACAAAATAGCCCGTTGCATTATAGAAAACATAGAAATAATGCAGTACTAGAAACATTCAGTGAACCTGGAGAAAAAAAAATAGTTACATCCCTTGGACCGAGAATAGGACTACATCCTTTCTGGTTTCTCAGAAATGGTAAGCCACATTTTATATATAATACTTTCATCCATTTTTTCATGGGAGAGAAGGCCATGGAAAGGTGAGAGATGAATTTAAAATAGAAAGTTAAGAAAATTAGAGTTTTTCTGCTAGTGACCTATGGCATCTGAGCTTGGGAAAACCAATTTAAATATATTTTCTTTATTATATACTCTGGGTTATATGTCTGTATATATGGATACTGATATGTGTATGATCATATGTATAATAGATATATAGAGAGAGATACATGTATAAGATATGGGTATCTAATATATAGGATCATGTTGTTTCCTATAATGTCTTGGGACAGTATTTTTTGATACTTTCATGAAAGTGAAGGCAGGATATACTGAATGATACCCAGGTGTTCTTAAAGATAATAGAAATTGCTATCAATTTCAGTGGCACTTAGGACTTTCAATAGCATTAGATTTCTCCTGTAGGGCACAGATGGGTTAGACTCTTAACCACTGCCAAAACTCGTTACAAACTTGTCAAAGTCAAATGCAAATTTTAAGTGGGCTTATTTCTGACTGTCTCTGCAGAGAAAGATATTAATGGCCTTGCAGTGCATTGCAACAGGTTGGGACAAGAACTAAAGGATAAATTAAGCAGTTGGAAATAGTGTCATTTGAACATGCAAATGAAATTATGGGGGTTGGAATTTAGCCAAAAAAAGCAGTACTAACACCCTGTCTGTTGTTATGAAAAGTAATTTAGAAATATCTGATGTTCACAAATTATCAGAACTTCAGGTTTGTATTTCAACTATCAAACCAGCTTTTAAGGTACATGAGCCCCATGGCACTCCTGAACAGATTTATGTAATTTAAAGTTATGGCTATTTTCAGATCAGTAGTCCATGTTATCTTGGATGGTACAGGTACAGCAGATCACTGAAACACATAACTTTTATCTTTTTTTTTTTACTATTATTATTCACTGGATAATGAGGAAAAAGCCTTGTGTAGACACTCATTCTTTTTTCTGTGAATACTGAGACTGCTTTATACCTTTCTCTGCACACTTATTAACCCATCAGTAACATTTAATTTGCAGTGTGTGAAAGATGCATTAAAATTGATGTAAACACAGTGTGGGATTTTTTTGTGGCTTTGAAGTCATATTGACAGATTAAGTCTTCATAGAACTAAAAGTCAGAAACTACTGGGAAAATATTTCTTAGCTGAAACTTCTTTCATATGGTAGTTCTGTCCATTAGCTCTGTGTTTACTTTACCCTACTGCTGGGCACCTCCCAATTAGGAAACAGCACCAAGATGAGTTGATGACACATGATAAATGGGGTTTTTTTTAAAGAAGTATGTATTTATCAGGTTGTTCCCTGCCTGCCCATGTCCTTTTTCTCTGTCTTTAAATGCTGGAAGTATGAGTTTTATTATACAGGCCTGCCACGTGGTGGGAGACAAAAGAATTTGGGCAATCCTTTCTTTTTCTTTTATCACTTTATAAAGACATTGGAAGTAGAGAATGCCTAGCAGATACCACTGTGCAATATACAGTGCTCTTTACATTCTGAACATACTGTGCTGGGGATCATCTTAAACTTCCATAGCTGTGCATCAGTCTAATGCACCCTGCCCTCCATAATGCATGCTTCCAACTTTAATTACTTGTTTAATTACCTTTAGTTTGTTTCAAAGCTTCCAGCAACTGCTGTTGCTTAGATGATTAGAAAATTGCTTCCAGTTGCAGAAATGTCTTTGCTGTTGTTTCTCCTGGCAGTGGTTGCAGACCGGCCTCCCCCTGTCATTCGACAGGGTCCTGTGAATCAGACTGTAGCAGTAGATGGTACTTTAGTCCTGAACTGTGTGGCCACAGGCACTTTAATGCCCACTATCCTCTGGAAAAAGGATGGGATCCTCGTTTCCACCCAGGACTCTCGCATCAAGCAGTTGGAGACAGGAGCATTGCAGATCCGATATGCCAAGGTAGCTTGGGCTGGCAAAGGGGTTCCCTTGTTTGTTCCACTTTGTTTTTTCACCTCCAGGCATTTTTGATGTAGTAAGTTCTACATTTAGAATTAATGAAATGTTTCATAATTGTATTAAAATATTTGATACTTCGTGTTCTCAGATAGCTCGTTCTTTACGCTTAACACCTGCCTAGGGCAATTATTTCAGATTTCATAAGGAAAAATGCATTTTAAGAGCTATTAATTAAGGGAATTAATTATTTGGTTCTTGAAACATGAATGGGAAAGCAAAACCTGTATTTCAGTAAGACAAATCATTAAATTTGGGCTTTGGCACTAATAGATTGAAATTACCCAGTTAATTCAAATGTGTATAGAAAACCTTTGTTTAGCATACAGCAGTAATAGAGCCAGTGTGCAGCTTTTGCAAAAGAGTTTTTAGTGTTTAAATATATTCACTCATCAGTGTAACATAGTTTAAAATGGTTAACCACCTGTCAAATAGCTGGCTTCCTCAGGGAGTAGTAGTATGTGGTCAGCATTGCTGCTGGTCATACTTTGCACACTGTAAAATGTCTTACACTGTTAAATTTTATCATACTGGGTAGTCTCTGTTATCCTTTTGTGTGAAATTGAGTATTTTTTTTTAAATTAGCCTGAATACATCACTTTACCATATTCCCTAGAGTTGCCCTGTTGCAAATTACAAGTTCAGCTGGCTTAGAGTTTGATCTCTTGAGTTTTGGTCACTTTGTCCAGCTCATCTTCTGTGGCTGGGACCTTAGAAGGATAGCATTTCTATTTTGGGGAAAACAAGAAACTCTTTTGAAATGTGATGAAGTCACATATGGACAAATAATCCAGCATTCAGAACTGAATGAGAATAGCATATGGAGATTCTTTTTTGGGTCTGCTGTAGATTGAAATTTATACTAACACAGGGAACCCCGTGTGTACCCTGTGCAATATTTAAGCTTTGTTTTAAGGATGACATGTTCTCCAGTGCTCAGTCCTGATAAATCCCAAGGTATTATTTATGTAGAAGGTTGACAGGTGCATGGGGTCTTGTCATCTGAGTTCCTTCTCAATTTATTCGATAGGACCTCTGCAGAATAAGGAATAAATGCTACAAAATTTGCCTTCAATTTCTTCATTACAGAATAGTCCACATTAAATTAGAATCTGCAGCTTTTCCAATTCTTTTGTGAGTTCTCAGAAATAAATACCCATTCTCGTTCCGCAGCACACGAAATCATAACTTCTAATGGAGGAAGTTTCTGGTTCGAAGTTTTTGCAGCCTAATACGTTTATCCATATTCATGGGGGAACACAGAGAGCTGTAATTGCTTTTCTGGCCCACTGAGTGCCTGATTGTTTCAAATATTTGTTCTTCTCTTTCCCCACTCAGCTGGGCGACACTGGTCGGTACACCTGCATCGCTTCAACCCCAAGTGGCGAAGCTACATGGAGTGCATACATAGAGGTCCAAGGTAAATCAATTAGGGTTTCTCTGCAAGGAGGTAATACCTAAAGGAAAATCAGCAATTGAAATGCAGAAGTTGTCTGACTCTGTCATAAATTGCCAGTGCAGATGTGAACAGCATTTAGCTTCACAGCTGCTTCCTGTCCATGCTCAGCATTTCTCTCTCCTTTGTCAGAGTTTGGAGTCCCAGTGCAGCCACCAAGACCCACGGACCCAAACTTGATTCCCAGTGCTCCGTCAAAACCCGAGGTTACAGATGTCAGCAGAAATACTGTAACATTGTCATGGCAACCTAATTTGAATTCAGGTGCAACACCAACCTCTTACATAATTGAGGCCTTCAGGTATATGAGTCTCGTGATCTTGCCATACGTATATTTATGTGTAATATCTTATTAAGGAAGCACGTGCTAACCTGCTGGTGTGTGTGTTTTATCCTTAGCCATGCATCTGGGAGCAGCTGGCAAACTGTAGCTGAAAATGTGAAAATGGAGAGTTTTGCAGTTAAAGGGCTAAAACCTAATGCAATTTATCTGTTCCTTGTGAGAGCAGCTAATGCATATGGACTCAGCGACCCAAGCCAAATATCTGATCCAGTGAAAACTCAAGGTAAGCTTTTGATACTCAACATTTTTGGGTATCCACAGCAGATGTCACAAGTAGACTAAGCAATGCCAGATGCAGGAATTCTGGTAGCTTGTGACTTGACTGCCTATCCTGGCTATAATATCTACTATGGTAAAATACAGGGTTCAAACTTGCATTTCTTGATAAATAACATAGACTCTGACAGCATGTTTCATTGCCTATGGTTGCCCTAGTATCTCTCATCCAAAGGTAGTTATATCTTGCAGAATAGCTCCTTATAGCAACAAAAGTAATCTCTGTTTTTTTTGTCAGCACACAAATTCTCAAGTTCCATGGAAATATTATTACTATGTCCAGTGAATCAAATGATGCTTAAGACTCAGACAGAGAGAGACAAATTATGTAATCTAAGTTGATTTCTGCTGCATTAGGAAAGAGAAAAGTTTAAAATTTGAAGGAATTTGGCATCATGAGCCAGTAAAGAAGAGGTTTGGCAGATTGTTAAAAGTATTTCAATAATACAGCTGTTGGAAGTAAAATAGTAGGGAATGCTTATAGATAGCCAAGTGGAAGAAAGGGCTGGGTAGAAGTGGATGAAGGAGTCACCCACTGACTCTGGCTGTGACTGAAGTCCAGCTATGGACTGAATCCAACTATGTAAAATTAAAAATAGCTGTGTTCACTGTGGCAAATAAATGACACTTAGGATGATGTACAGGGAATAAGGCACTGTGACTGTGAAGCTTGCATTTTTCCAGTAGAAATACTTAGATTCTTAAGAAGGGGAAAACTAGATATACTCTTTTTCAAAGAAAAAGGGATAGAGATCATATTTTTTGTTTGTTTGCCTTTCTGCTCTTCCTACTTACTGGAGAAATTGACCCACTGGCTTATTGAGAGTGTCCGTGTTGTATGTTTGTTTCTTTGTTTGTATAAGTAAGTATATGTTTGTTTTTGAAAGGAAGTTCTTTAGAGGAAACAAAACATTTTCCTTTGGTGACTTCTCGCTTTTTCTGTAGTGTTCTGAAAGCAAGCCTTTCTGATCTCCCTGGGGGAGGGACCAGTTTCACATTGCTGTTTTTCAGTATTCTGCATTTCTCCTCATGGGTGACAATTTCAGTGAATATATATAGACAGCAGAGTCACAGACACATGGAAAATAGGGATTGCACAGGTTCCTAAGTCAGTTACCAAGGAAAGATTTAGTAACCTTTTATTGATTCCTGATTCCTGGAAATAGAACAACACATGTTATTATGTGGGCAGGCTGCAGTGTTCTGTACAAGTCTGTTTTTTATGTAGTGTAGTTTCATTCCTGAAGATGAGATGAGATATTGTGTCTGTCCCAAATTAACTGATCACTGACCTGATTCTGAGAAACAGCAAATGTTCTGTTCACTCAGCTGAATGGTTTCTAATAATATGGAAAAGCTTTGCTGTTCTCTGGGCACCTAGTAGAGCTGAAAACCAGAGAACCACACAGAACTTCAGTGAAAGTAACAACCAATACATAAAATTTTCTTCAATAGTAAGAGATATAATGAAGTATCAAATTCTTTAAAGAGGTTCTGTTCTTCTTCCAATACCATTTCAGCTTTTTTAAGTTGTGGTCTAGCAAAGCAAGTGCAACCATTTCTCAGTTGGCTTTTGTCTAGAGTGTGGTACAGTCTTGCAATAATGCATGTGCAGTCCAGGAACCTAACCTACCTTCATCTTTGCACTTTAGCAACATTGACAACCACGTGCTTGGGTGTTATCACTGACAGTCCCTGTCCTGGAAGCTTGGAGCTGAAACATGGAAACACACACCATCATATAGCACAAATGTGCAAATGGCTGAGCCTGTGAATAGTTTGATTCATAGTGTTGATGGCTCATTTTTTATGACTAGTGAAGATAGAATTAATTATTCCACTGACTTTCCTGTTACATTCTAAGCAGGGTGATATTTAGGCAGTACTCCAAACAGAAGCTTCTATCTTTAATGCTTCCAAACTTTGGGAGGAGGGAAATACTCTGATAAATGGACTGTTTGGCAGAATGTACTACATGTGGAAATAGCAATGACTCATTGGAGGGTTTTTTGGTTTTGTTGTTATCAGTGTTACTTGTTAAGAATCTGGATTTGTCTGTCACTGAGTGCATGCTGACTTCAGTTTGCTTCTTTAGCTTTGAAGAAATAGCAGCTTCTTTTAAATATATTGAGGAAACTGAGAACAGTTCAAAGTGACATAAGCTTTGTATGAATGGGAACTGTATTTCTGGAAGGAAAGTAGTCCTCATGGCTTGTCGTCATGCAGCCTTACAATGGTTTTACTATTATTTTGTAAGGATTCAAATCTGGTAAATGGAGACTATGACCACCATCCAAAAAGCATGTTTTACAACTGTTGCATTCACTGACACAGAAGACACTTATTAAATGCATCAACTGTGCTGTCCAAACTTCAGCTTTCAAGATAGACACCTGCAGTGACTTATTACAGTAGTTGTACATAAATGTATACAGAAATTCTCTATACTCTAGCACTTCTTGAAAGCAGACAGCTATGGGAATTCCTGAGGTCTTCAGAGAAGAGAACTCTTGAAGATTTCCTGCTGTTGCTTTGTCTCTAAAGGAGGTCAGGCAGGATGAAGTAGTAGGATGAAGCAAAGTTTATATAATGCATTACTCTGTATCTGAAATTAGATTAATTTTAAAAAAAAACCAAAGCAAGAATTTGAAGTACTTTTCATGAATTTCCCCGCCTGTGATTTTTTATGATAGTCAGCGTGGTATTTGTTTAAAATGAAGTGATCAAGGAGAGAGGTGTGAAATCAATTCAGAAACTATGTTGCTCTGCTGTCCATAGGATGTGTCTATTTTAGATACCCTCTTAGTGATTGTCCCATAAATCTTATATGTCTGACAGTCATTCCATTTCAGTTAAATATGCTTTTCAAGGGCTCAGCATACAAAAACTGTTTCTATTGAACTGTTGAGTATTTTGAGAGGAATTTGTCCCCTCATTCATGAGAATAACTCTTCTGGCTATAAAATACTCCCAGAAGCAAACAATCCAGGACAGCACTCACCTGGGTTCTGCCTTCTGTTTGCTGAAGCCACTTGACATCAGAAAAGCTGCAGCCATGTGACTAATTTTTCATTTTCTTTGGTTGTTACATGATTTTGTAGTTAAAAACAGCAAGTTTGCCAGTAGTTTATCTGAAGTTACAGTTTCTGCTTTTGCTGTTCTTTATAGGTTTTCTGGTCTCTTGGAATTTGCAGTACATTTTTTCTTCCCAACAGGAAAGAATAAAGAAATGCTGCTGTAGCCATTTACCAAAGCCATCCTTGAGTGTGGTGTGTCTTTTTCTGCAGCATTTCCCTCATGTTTCTCTCTGAGGAAGTGTAGTGTATTGATTTGATACTACCTCAGCCCTGGAAAATATTTTATGTAGTTTTTTCTTACATGATCAGGAAGTACTTAGGAAAAACTTTATTGGTGATAGCTTCATATACTTTCTGATATATTCGTTTGTACTTATTTTAACAATCATATATACTTGTGAGAATGGAATCTTAAATTATTACAGATGTTCCACCAACAAGTCAAGGTGTGGATCACAAGCAGGTCCAGAGAGAGCTGGGTGACGTGGTACTTCATCTGCACAACCCTACTATCCTTTCTTCCTCCTCAATTGAAGTCCATTGGACTGTGAGTATAAATCCGTGTCATGGTGGTGGTTACAGGTACTGCTAAATTGTCCTGCTTTGACTGCAGTGGAGTCACACTTGAGGAAGCTGTGTAGTTTGTATGCTTGCAGATGATTTTTTTCCTCAGGAATGAGTGCTCCTTGGGCTTTGCTTTCCTACTTCATTAAATTTCGTCCCATTTTCACCATGTATGTCTCCGTAGAGAGTGCTGTGTACAGTATGGTGAGAGTTTCAGAGTTCTCTGGAAGCTAAAGGACTGATCAAAGCCCTCCTAAGTCATATCATTTGAAGCCTTTGCACTGCTTTCAGGAGGAAGTGTATCAGTCCCCTAATGAGACAGCATGGGCACTTCCCTGTCTGTCAGTCACCAGTGGAGAGAAATGCTGCATAATTCTCTTTGAAAGTGTTACCTCCATCCTACATACATTCTGACAAACACACCCAAATCCATATATAAACCCATCTGAACCTGTCCTTTCCTGTGATGCTGTAAGTACATATGGTAGAGGGAGAAGAGATGAAAAGGGCAGTGTCGTATTGACAGGGGGTGGGAGGCAGCGGGAACTTGGCCACGTGGAGGATATAACAGAGGGAATGAGGGAGTGAGGAAACAATAATGTAGGAGTCCTGAAGCCAGGAGAATGGGAACAGACACAAAAAAGATTCAGGTAGACTTACAAGGCTGAGGCATCACTGTGAGAAAAGATTAGAAATGGCTTACTCTGAGAGACTTTTGTCAGTCCAAAGGTAGAATTAAGACAAAGAACAACACAGGAAACTGCAAGTAGTGAATAATGAGGTAAGGAAAATGTAATTCAAAGGAGAGCAGTTTTAAAATGGAATGCAGAATGAAGAAAAAAATGGGGATATAATTATACCAGGAACAGGAGTAAAACCATAGGGAGTGAGCTTTGAGCTCTTTTTAGGACTTCCATCTGAACATGTCAATATATTGGCAGGGATGGTGTGGGAGAGCACAGGCTGTAGCCCCTGCCATGTCATGGCAGAATATTTTGAACAGGAACAAAAGGTTTGACTTTGTAGAAGAGCCGTAGCCCAAAGGAGTCCTGGCCCATGATCAGGGCTCCTCTTTGCTGCAGGAATACCAGCAATATCTGCTGTGTTGCACAGTAATTATGCTCTCACCTGCAGTATGGCCACCTGCAGCAGGCAATCTCCTGTTTTGACTAATACCATTAAAACATCTTTGAGATTTCAGCACGATTTTGTTTGACCTTTACTTATAGAGCAACCTTTTCCAGAAAGGCAGTTTTTGTCAGTCTCTTGGGTGGCCTGTGGCTTCTCTGCAATTTCAAAAATAAGCGTTACCTCAGTTTCAGCTAACACACGCATTCTTTATGTGATTATTAAAAATGAAATGTGTTGCTTTTTGGAGTAAAATTGCAAGCACACAGGGTTTTTTTATATCACTCTATGAGATTTTTGAAAACGGGAAATCTCATGCACTTAAAAAATTTTTATTGTGGTTGTTATTGGACTTTCTTATCCATCAGAGATTGAAACTGGTAGTTAAAAGATAGTGAATGCTCCACAACAGATCACTTGTATGTGATAGCTTTCTGTTTCAGCTATAGCCAAACATACTGAATCCACCCTTACTTACATTAAGGTCTTTTTCTCCATACAGTTGTAAAATGACCTTGGTCTAAAAAGTGCTCAGGACCACTGAGCATCTGCTTGATCTGCTTTTCCAAGTCTCATCCATGTTACCATAGTGAGTTTTATGAGCCTCCCCAGAGCCCTCTCAGAACAGCCCTTTCCTTCCAGCAGAGCATCCTCCCTCTGAGTGGGTGGACATGGGGGAAGTGCTTGGACAGATCTGCCCTCTGACAGAGCCCAGCCACGGCAATGGAGAAGGTGCCAGCTGGCTGTCCTTCCAATTCACTTTCTCCAAAAAGAAGCAGGCAGGAAGCAGTGCGTATTGCACAGATTTTGGGAAGCTTCCACACCTCGAGACAGTTGTCAGGCTCTCTCTGTTCTCCATGCTCATCACCCTGAGTTGTGCCTCTGTAGGTCCCTCTTTCCCCCATGTGCCCCCTACCCCACGCAGGCAGATTCAGGTGGGCAGAAGCCTGGCCTGTGCTGTGCTCTGTTGGTCCATGGATGCAAAAACTGTTCATTTCATGGAGCTGAGGCATATTATACAACTCCGTTATCCCCCTTTAATGCCTTCCTAAATCCAGGGAAAACAGCACAGTTCTACCAGCATCAAACAGATTAATGCACTTGCGAGTCAGGCCTGTAATTTGCTGTAATGCAAGGAGCCTTTATCTGCTTACTCTGTTTACTCTTTATCTGTTCACTCTGAAAAACACGAGCGGGTAGACCAGGGGCCATGCACAGTGTCACGGACGTGGTCCCTGGTTCATGTCTGTTCATGGATGTTCTGTGTTCTCTTGTCCTGCCAGGTGGACCAGCAATCCCAGTATATTCAAGGATATAAAATTCTGTACCGGCCTACACCAGCATCCTATGGAGAGTCAGAGTGGCTGATCTTTGAAGTGAGGACTCCAACCAAAAACAGCGTTATCATTCCCGAGCTGAAGAAAGGTGTAAACTACGAAATCAAGGCCCGCCCTTTTTTTAATGAGTTTCAGGGAGCAGATAGTGAAGTGAAATTTGCAAAGACCCTGGAAGAAGGCAAGTAGGAGCCAGACTGTCTTCATCTTTCCTTTTTGAAGTAGCAGTCTGGCCAGCTTTCCTCTGATATGTTCATTATTTGATTTTGTTTGAAGTGTGTGCTGTTTGAGAGCAGCAATCTGTGGCAGAGGAGGCTGTGTTGGACTGATCATTATGTGAATTGTTTGGTGACACAGAAGTAAATATTCAGAGCCAGGCACGAGAGACAGAGAGAGAGGGATGTGCAGAAATCCCCTCCAAGACACAATGGGAAATGCGCTTTTTTATCTTCCTTGCAGTGTGCACTCCTCCCTGCTGAGTTCCTGGGCTGGTCACAAGTGACTTCTGTCAGATTCAAGCACTTGCTAATCACTATCTTGAGTAGATAGCAGACACCACAGAAATCATCAAAGCACTGTAGCTGAGGGAATGAAAACCATGCTTCTTAGAAGGCTTTTATATCTGGATCAATCAGTGAGACAAAATGAAAAGATGAATGAGGGCAACAGATATAGTGGACTAAATTATGTATTTCCATCTCATACATGTGCTAAAAAGAGAAGCTTCATGAAGCTCTTCCTTTTGTTGCTGCACAGCATAATGAGTATGCAAGGTGGCCAGTGCCTCTGAACGGGGATTTCAGTGCCTCTGCTAGGATGTACAAGCTGTCCCTTTCTATCTTCCTTCCCCATTATAAATGCCTTGTAGCTCCAGTTTATTGCTGGAAGTGGTTCAAGAGGTGTGCATAGCTGCATTCATCCTAAACATCAGCTAAGCATCCAGTTTTTAGAAGGACAATTTCAAATGTGAAACATAAATTATTATTATAAATGTGTTAACATTAACACATTCTGTCCTGATTTTAATAAGTTTCATATTACTCAGTATTATTTACACATTAGAGGAGATGAGCTTTAGATTGGGGTCAATTTATAGGCTTTATTTTTCAAATAAAAGGGTGAGATGATTTGAGACCATTGATGAATTCAGTGCTCAGGACTGTGACATTCGGATGATGAGTATCTGAACTTGGAGAGTCTAGTGATGAGAGTGACTTTTCCTGTCCTGCACAGCAAGACTGCAGCAGAACCTAGGAGCAAGGTTGCAGTTTGACACACTTTTATCCTGTGTTCAAAAACTGGCCTCAGTGAAGGATGGGGCACGAAAGATTGAGTTTGTATCACCCAAACCCCATCTTCATCTTTAAAAATCTCGCTTCTGGGTATGACAAACATAACCGTTCAATCCTTCTTTCCAAACAAACAGCTCCCAGTGCTCCACCTCAGAGTGTTTCAGTGACTAAGAACGATGGGAACGGGACAGCAATCGTGGTCACCTGGCAGCCACCGCCCGAGGACAACCAGAACGGAATGGTTCAAGAATATAAGGTACTGCTGGCATGCCTTGGTCCCCTGGCAGAGCGAGTGTGGCCAGGTAGTGAGGGATGGGCTGTTCGTGGATGCTTGGCTCCATCTTCTGGTTACTCAGAGAAAATGGGAGAGAAAATCCCTGCTTTGACTCAAACTCCATATTTAGTAATTATGTCTGGATGCTGGAAAGGCAATTAAAACAACCTCCATAAATCAAAGCAAAGGGTCAACACTTAATTAAAACAGATACCTCCTTGCCTTCATTATAATGTGAGAAATGTACACTCAAGTAGAGGGGGAACCATACCTGTTTGAGAACCATTTTGTGACTCTTAGGACATTGGATGAGGTAGTAAATAAAAACAGGTTTAATGAGTTGAAAAGGTCAGGGATAATAATTAACAGTGCTAAGATCTGAGTAAATTATGCGTAACCGGGTAGTTAAAACAAACAGAAAACTTTCAAGTAAAGAATGTGCTTGTAGAATAATAAATCTATTTAGTGTATAGAAATTTTTCTTTTCTTCCAAACACAGTTCTCATTATGCTATTTAACTTGTAACAAATTGAAATTACATTATAAATATTTATTATTTGCTGTTCATTTACGAACATAGACTGTATTTTCACTTCACATTTTTTTGTGATAATTTACATAGCAAAGTAAAGGAAACTTATTTTTCGTAAGCAAGCTACAGACATTTTAAATGTCTAGTTGTGAGTATCAAGTAAGCTTTGTAGCCATGGAGAGGCAGGAGCTTTGGTTTCAGTTTTCTGCAAATGCACATTATTGAGAAAATCTTTCAAATGAGAATGTCTTGGCTACTTTTCAGGTTTAAACACAGTGCTATAAACATATATTCCTCACTATCAAAGCTCATTCTGGTATTTATTTTCCCACAATAGAAATGGAAAAGGGAAGAGATTACTAAGCTTCATGGTCAATTTAGGATAATAAAACCCTTTTCATAACCTGGTCAACTGGTAAAAAAATCCATTTATGGCTCAGTTTCACATACATAATGTAATCGGAAAAAAAAATACTTATGAAGTTATTTCATTTAAAGACAGACCTTGGGCTGGAGAGATGGAATTATTTCCAACAAGAAACTGCATCAGAGGACTGTTAAGATTGCAAGGACACAACAGTAAAAGTCAGGAAATTCTCGTTTCTGAGTGGATGTAACATCTCTCCCACCTCCTAGCATTCAGAAGGAATAGGCTATCAGGTGCAGGAGAGTGTCCTGCAGTGCTTGTGTAGCAGTAGATGGCACACTGGCACATTGGTTCTGTTGGTGCCATTATTTTCCTTTGTCCTTTTCACCATGGACAGAAAACAGATACAATATATATATATATGTGATTGCTCTTTAAGTTGCTATGTATAATTACTGGCTTTTGCCTAAAAACTAAATAAATGCAGAACTAGTTATTTAAGATTAAAAGCTAGTAATAAGAACACCCCCAAACTGAAGTCTTGTGAAATTTTCTTCTTTCTTTCCTTTTTGCTTTTCTATCTTCTATATTTTCTTCCAGCCACTCTAATCAAAGGCAAGAGTATGCCTACTTTAATTAAAGGTTAAAATAAATAGGAAGAAGGATACCATCTTAATTGAAGAAGTCAGTATCACACACAAAAAGCCAGAAATTCAAATTCACAGCAGAAGTAATTTTTTCCTTCTCTTGGATGAAGTTAGAAATTCTCTTGTTATACTAATTCTTTCTTCACTTATGTGTCTGTTATAATGTGAATTCATCCTTGTTTTATAACATTCTAAAAGTTCATTTTCACTTGCCCGTTGAGGATGCAATCAATATAGTATGGCAAGTACTGAACAGCCTGATGTTTAACCTAACATTCTTTTGTCTTTTATTATACATTTCTTCTTTACTTGAGTGCCTAAGAACAAAACATTTTTTCCTTGAATTAGTGGTTCCTAGTTACAGGTACATAATAAATTGTTTCCATTGTTTGCACATGCACCATTTTACAGGGTGGCAGTAACAATTTCTGTGAAAACTACCTCAGTCAAAGTGTAGATTTAAATATTTTGTTCCTCAATTAATCGAGGTCTTATTTACATAAGAGCATTTCCATGACCGTGCTCTAGGATTTAAGAGCAGTGTTCCTAATAATTTTTCTATGAGTACTGACTGAGTCAGACTCTACATAGTATCAGAATACAAAAAGGAGATTCTCTTTGTGTGCTATAATCTGCTCTGGAGTAGCACTTATGGATATCCTGTGTTGGGATTCGATTTCAAAGGAACTTAAAGTGCATTTCGCATCCTCACAGTGTCCCACTAGCCTTGTTTCAATCCTTGGCATTCAGAGAAGGAAAAAGGGTCTTACAATGTCCTGAAGGTGAGATAAAATTTCCACTGTCCAGGCAGAAAGGGCCACAGCAATTGTTCCACATGTGAAACTGTAGCTCACTCACCTGGCAATCTCCACAGCAGCAGAATGGCACAGGGATTTAAAGCAGCTATCTGGGTACTAAATCATTTAGGAGCTCCATATGTCAAAGGCAAGATCTTCCCTCCTGTGTACAATCAGCCCAGGTTCAGGTATACTGCTGTTCTCAGCCAGGTTTGCTTCTTTACAGATAAAGGACTGAATTTAACTGATTTAACTAATTTAACTTTCTGGATAAATGTTCTTTGTAGAGCAATGAGTTTTTGGAAAGGGGACAAAAACAAAATCAACACAGCTTCATCATTTTTATAGCAGATCTAGATTAGCTGCTACTTCACCTTGAATAGGGGTTAGGAGTTCAACCATACTCCTAAAAAGCATTTGCCACATCTGTGGTTGAGGCCTACAGAGATTAAAATATTTCAACATCTTGTTTCTCCCAAGCATTTGATGTAACTGGTATGAATTTTAAAGTGGTGATTTGAAGCCTCTAGACTTCTTGTCTCTCAATTAGAAGACAGAAAATCACTCAATCTTTACCTCTTTCTGCCATCTAGAAAAACCAAACCAAAACAAAAAAAAAATCCCAGCATTTGGATTCCAGCATGGCTTAAGTTCTCTTGTGATGTCATGTGATGAAAGACTGGCTCATGCCTTTGAGTGACAAAAGCCTTGCTTGCCAAATAATTGCTGAACAAGAGAATTGCAAATTCATTTAACTGAATGCTCTCACTTAGTTGTTTATGTGAACAGTTCTTGGCTATGGGGCTTCCCGTACTTGTTCTTTGTTACTAATGCTTTTATTTTTATTAGCATCAGTTGTACTCTAAGTGAATTATGATAAACCTATCAAATAGTTCT
Organism: Campylorhamphus procurvoides; assembly: GCA_013396655.1. NCBI lineage: Eukaryota > Metazoa > Chordata > Aves > Passeriformes > Dendrocolaptidae > Campylorhamphus > Campylorhamphus procurvoides. Next base: position 658,567 of record WBMV01004514.1, read on the forward strand.
AGTAGTTGGATCTGCTCTTTGGAACAAGAAGTGTCTTTTCATTATTCATAGAGTGCCTAGGACAGCAATCCATGACTGCAATTGTTGAAGTAGTGACAAAGTGTATAATTCTTTATCCAGAAGGAAAGAGTGTGTCATCCTTCCTTCTGCTTATCCTTTGGTATTGAATTTTGAGCATTTAAACATACCACACTCTTACTTCCCTGCAGGTTTGGTGTCTTGGCAATGAAAGTCGATACCATATAAACAAGACAGTGGATGGTACCACCTTTTCCGTAGTCATCCCCTCCCTCGTTCCTGGTATTCGATACAGTGTGGAAGTGGCAGCAAGTACTGGGGCAGGACCTGGAGTGAAAAGTGATCCCCAGTTTATCCAATTAGGTAAGCATGCTTGTAATCCTACCTGTTGGTTCTGACGAGTGCTGTTTGTTTACTTTTGTCTTTTATGGCACCAGAAATACTTTCAAGACAAGTGAAGTAGATAGCATTACTTGATCTCTGGAATAGCAGGATTTGGCATTTCTGGTTTTAAACTTGCCTTAGAACTGCATTCTGAAGTTGGGGTTTTAACAGCAAAGTCTTTTTAATCCCCCAGTTCAGTGGTACTTTTTGGCTGTTGATTTCTCAAACTGGATTGTCACCCTTAAGTTTGGTGTAATAAACCATGTAGGGGAGTGTGAATCACTAAGTGTTGATTCACTTTAGGGATGTAATTTGTCTTGATCAGATTTTATCTTTACTGAAGCAAAAAAACCCCAAGCATGCTAAAATTAGGCACAATAAATATCAACTCTGTGTGAGAGCTAGTAAATAACCTGAGTACAGGACAAAAGAGGTACACAGATGATTTACAATAATCTTGACCTTCTAATTTCATTAACACCAAACATCTCTGTCATAAATGCAGATCAGGGGCATTGCTCCTGGAGCTTTCTGGGAAACATGCATCTTTGCTGTTGGTTAGCTGAAGATTATTTAAAGTAGCTTTAAGTATAGTCATATACTGCTTTACTAGTATGCCTGTAGCAAAATACCTTATCCTTGAAGTATATAATTGTGAAAGCCAAACTCAGCATATTGCTTTGGACTTTTCTGTCTCTGTATCATTAGTAGATCTTCCTTCTTATTTCACTTGATGTATTTAAAAATCTATAATTAACAGCATGTGAAAACAAGACAGAGCAGCTAATATGGAAAATTACATGTACATTTCCTTGGCTATTAAAGTGAAGTCCATCCTCAACTTATTTAAATTGTGCAGGCATATGACTCCCAATTAAATTGATAGAGATTTTACAACAAAATTACACACAACTTGTATGATGATACTCCATTAGTATGGAATTATTATGTGAGAACCCCACAGTTATTAGTTGGATTGTTCTTTCCTACAGCCAGCTGCCATTCACAGCTTCCTACACTCAGCTTTCCAGTCAAAGTCAAATTTATTCTATATGGCTTAGGTTTTGAAAATTCTACATTAGTGAGGCTTATGGGGATAACCTCAAATGTTCAAAGCCACAGATTTCATAGACAGGTGTTTTTTTCCTTTTCTCTGATGATAAGCAAAGGCTAAATGAAGGTGAATTTTATAATGGAACTTAATCACTTCGAGGTTTTGGTATGTGGAAAAAGAAACAAATCAGACTGTCAGGGGAAGATTATTGCCTGCTTCTCGGTTCCTGGCTTTTACTGGTGCTATGTTAGAAAACAAGAAGCAATCCCATATCTCATAAGGCGTTTAGATATACAAGTCTGGTATAATACATGTATTTCCTTGTGGTTGGAGTTTGCTTTCATACTTTTCACCACTTGCATACTTTTCACTTCTAATTAAGTGGCAAGGCCAATTCTAGATATGCTGTAGTAAATCACATCATTTCCTTGTTACACAGCAAAGATCTGGAGACAGGAGTCTTGTGGATATCCATGCCACAGGAAGCAGCACAAAGAAATACCTAGATGGTGCTGCAGGAGGCTGCTGAAAATTAGGATCTAAATTTAAGAGGTAGCACAGATCAACCTAAAATCATCCAGGTAGAAGAATGGGAGCAGTTTATCCAACTCTACCCTGTGATGCAAGTTCTCCTCCAGCCCCCTCAAGGAATTGCATTCTTAGTTCTTAGAAGTGCTCCCAGTATCAGAGTGGAACAGACATTAGAGTTTTCTGGTAGGTTTCTGAAAAAGAAAATTAATTTGTTGATGTCATCAACTGGAACTTTTCCCCAGCAATAAATTACGTGGTTACAGAGGGATGGAAAGGAGGCCAGGGACGGGGAGGGAAGAGGACTAGAAATGAAGCTTTTAGGAAGTTTGAAACTGTCCTCACTTTTGTCACAGACAGTTTCAAGTTTTTACATTTCTGGCACTGATCCCAGCTACACCTTCAGGAAATCTTTTCCTAATACTTGAATTAGTACAATTCTTACTTTTTACAAAGAAACAAATTAATAATTCCAAGTGTGGAAACAGAATATAGTACGTGATGTAGAGGTTCACTTTTCTTTAAAGAAGTTTTCATTAAAATTGAACATCTTTCTCCTTATAATGTTTTTCTTACAAAAATGTTAGACTAGATGTTGGCTGGCTCTGGAGCATCCAGATAAGTGGGTTTTTTCCTCAGTGTAGCTTACTGTCTTGAGCCTATGTGCTGTGTGGGGTGCTGCCCACATGCAAGATGTGCCTGGGCAGAGTCTCAGCTGGATGTGTGCCAGGAGAAAGCTTCACCTTTTGGAGGCCGCCTTCCAGAACAAGAACAAGAGGGGAGGACAGGAGACATTGGATTCCCTGGGAGCTGAGGCGTGCAATCACAGTCCCATGCATCAGCTGAGCTGTGATAAATGATCTTGTGCACGCACTTAACCTGTTACAAAGACAGGTACAAATTGTAAGCTCGAAGCTCTTTCATTTTCCACGTCTCAGCTGACATGAAGCAGCTCACTGAGCTGTGGTAGCCCTGACTTCCCATGCCACCAGGGACAAGCCAATGATACAACTTGCCTGTTATTCATGAAATCCCCTTTCAGGGTTTAAAATCATGAGATCAACTGAAAAATAATTTCATATTGCATCACGCACATATATTTGAGAAGACAGACAATATGTTACATTTTCCAGGTGTTTTGCAAGTTTTTAATTGCCAGAACTAGCAATGTCAACAGCATTTAGATATTCCTACTTACTGTTTGTACATTTTGTGTACTGAATGAGACATACATGTGGAAAAGTACCAGTCTATCAGTTTTGCATATACAAGGCAAAGTTAAGGTTGCTTGCACACCTGTGAACCTGGAATTTCCAATCCTTATTTTATATTAATCTTTTATTTATCATCCATCAACTTAAACATTAGCTTTTGCATTATTATTATTTATATGAATATTTAACATTAGAGAATTAGAGGCTCCAGTTCTTCTCGATGTAAATTCTAATTAGTTTTCATTGAAATTTGAAACTTGGAGCTTCAAGACAGTCAAATCAAATAGCTTATGAGCAATAGCCATAGCAACATTATCTGTGATTAAAAAGAAGTCTCTTATCTTGGTCGAAGAAGGCATGAGTCACTGTGATATTATGCTGGTTTCAGGGAGTTGTGGGATCAGCCTGCTCCAACAACTCTGAGGCATTTTCGAGCACATTAAATGCTGCGGCTGCTGCTCTGGCAGTGGGATGCACTTTGCTGTAGAATGTTTATGTTCACTTATTATTTTGGCGCATCTCCCCGAGGAGTGCAAGCAGCAACAGGAATGTTCATTATGAACCATTTATGTTTCAGTCAAAGCTTCCAGAAATTTCATGGGATGAAAGAAAAAGTACTTTTTTTTTAGTTGAATAGCTTTTTTCATAACTGATCATTCAGGATCTCACAGAGCTATTGTGGACAGGGAAGATGCCCTTCTCAAAGACAGGCTTCCAATATAAAGTTCCTGGAAATTTTTAGTGTTGCGGAGTTCACTAGATTTCATTCTCTTTGCTTTATATTTAGCTTACTTTCTATTTTCGAATTAGAAGTAGGACATGGGTTAAATGTGACCTCTTGAAAGCCCCTCCATTTCTGTTTCTCTGGTGCTGTTTATATGATTCAATGTGAATATAGATGCTTTTTTCTCTTCACCATGTTCATAAATGTATACAAGCTAATGGAATAACTAACAGTCTACCCATGTGCAATGTGCCATAAGCATAGTTTCTTAAAAGTAGTATATTATTATGCTTGCAATGGCAAGTAAAATAATAATAGGAAATTAATGTTTATTAAAAATTACAATAATAAACATTCAAAGAGATCCTTCAGGATTTTATAGTCTTCAGACATACATTGACTGAGCAGTGCAAAATGTTTGTGTATGTAAAAGTGTATTGCCTTTTCTGTATGGCTGAATGGTTGACATGTTGAAAAAAACATTCTTAATTTTTTTTTGAGATGTGATTTTTTTTAATCCTGGATTTATTGTTTTAAATATATGTATTTAAAGGATTAGCCAAAAATATTTATCACTTCCAAATTTATTCAGGACCACAGGTTCTCCATAAATCTTCTACTCTGTTCCATTACATTTTATAAGGTAGTGTAGCTGTTTAAAAATATAGAAATTATTCAATTTGAAGAGAGACTGATGATGGAAGTTTTCATATCTTAATATGGCCTCAGCTGCAGAGAGACAAAAGATGAGATAGAGAGTGACAGCTTTAATTCATTGGTCACAGTATACTTTATACATTTAAGCCCATCTGGCCACTTGTGTGGAACTTCACTCGGCTGTCTCCATAAAATCTGAAGCAACCCATCTTAACCTTGCACAAATAGGCAAGAAATCCATAAACCCAGCAGACACAAAGGGTGTATTAGTAAGAAAAGAATGAGTCTGCCTGGTGAACTTTCAGACTAGGCAGTGAACTTACGGTCACAGAAGATAAAGGGACCTGAAATATGAAATAAAATTTCCAATAAGGTAGCAGTCAGAGGCGGGGCTGATTTCTCGACAAAATGGATGTTTGACTTCAAATATCACATGAACTGGAATTTGGAATTCTTCACTGGAAGAAGTTGTTATTAATTTAACCATTTCCTGTTCAAAGAGGTATCATTTTCCAGAGAAGTTTTGTCATTTGTATCATTTGCCATGATTCAAGCTATTGATTCTATTGCAATTTTACATTTTATTTAGTCTTATTTTGCAGTAACATAAGATATAAACAAATTCTATTCACTGCTTAGTTTATAGGGAAAAGGTATTATTTTTTAAATAAATAAGTTTTTATTTCTTATATAGTTAATAACATTAGTAATAGCACCTTTCTCCTTATAACACTGATCTCTCATTCTGAATTGGATGTCACTACCAGTAGTAAAAAACAACATTCTGTTGAATTTACGTGGGAGTAAAAATGAGTATTTCAAAGACTAAGCTGTGGAACGTGTAAAGCAATATCCGCTCTGAGTAAAGGTTTCGAATTCTTGCCCTCACCCTGTGCAGTAATGAAATTTCCAGTGAGCACTCACTGTAGTGGTAAAGCATCAGGAAGGCAGTATTTTGTCTTTTAGTTGCTTCACTTTAGTTAGAAAGCATTAGTCACTAACTGAGTCTTCTTACTGCTGTTCCTAGAAGGTTCTTGCAAAAATAGTGTACAGAAAGAGGAGAAAAGACCAATTCTTACAGGTGCAGTCTCTATTTAAAAAACATTAATAGTGTGGGGAAAAATACATGTTCTTTATTTTGACGTGGGACATTTAAGGATAAACTGGTTTGGAAAAGTACTGCTTGTTCAGTGCTAATGAGGCTGCTTGGCTATTTTCATCCATCTTTAAGAAGACAGAATTTATTATTTTGTACTTTTACTTTGTTACATCCTTTTAAATATTTGGTCTTTTTTTAACTGAGGTCAAAGTAAGAGATTGAGAGACTGCAAAGAGTGCATTAGACTGGTAATACAAGATTTAAGTAATCTGCCAGGAACTGCTAGATTAAAATGGATCCCTCAATATCAACCTCATGTGAATAAAGTTTGAATTTGTTACTCTCCTGTGATGTTTAGTAGAAGTTTGTGGAACTGATTTCTACCTATTGACAGCTCTGAGAAAATTACTACTCATGTTTGGAACTTGAACTTCCTTTTGCTTCCTCTGTTCTTTGCTGATTTTCTGAATAATTATCTGAAGCTGATGTTGCTTTGCTAAAATAAAAAAAAGAAATAAAATAGCCATCCACAAGTTTGTAATTTATGAGCCTAACTTTTTATGCCTGTAGCCTGATTTTTAGCAGGTTTCATAAACAAACAAAAGTCAATGGTGTTGGAGGCACCTGTCTTGTATGGAAAACAAACCATTTCTATCTGGACCTGTAAGAGGAGATTTTGAAGGGCAGTCGTAAGGATTTTACCCTGAAAGCCTGGACTACAATTATGTCTGTTCTGTCCTTGGTGCCTTTTACAGCTGCTCATTCAAATTAACTGGTTGGTTTGGGTGTCTCTGTTTCAGATTCTCATGGAAACCCCGTGTCTTCAGAAGATCAAGTCAGTCTAGCCCAGCAGATTTCTGATGTAGTAAAGCAGCCTGCCTTTATTGCTGGAATTGGTGCAGCCTGTTGGATTATCCTTATGGTCTTCAGCATCTGGTTGTATCGCCACAGGAAGAAGCGAAATGGACTCACCAGTACTTACGCTGGTATCAGAAAAGGTATTTTGTATTTCACTCTGCTGGCTGCTGAATGCCTCTTTGCTGCCTATTTAGTGGATCATCAGTCTCTTGTTCTTCTGAGACCCGAATCAGGAATTATCAAATTACTTCAGTACTTTCAGGGTTAATCAGGAGCCAATGCATAAAGTAGCAATATTTCCATAATGTGCTAAATCTGGCTTTGAAAGCATAAGTCTTTAGCAAAATACCTAGACTAGCTTTTCACAAAGGTACTCACAAATGAGAAATGCAAAGATGGATTTAAGGCTGGGAGCTTCCAATATGCCCTTGCTATCTGACACTGTACCATCTGAAAAGGAGCCAGGTGGGTGGTAGTTCATTGTCCCTGCTGTTCAATCCTGTGCCTGCTGCTGAGAACCTAACAGTGGTGTACATTACAGCAACGCTTTTGGTGTGTGTACTTGAGTTTCCTTCTGTTCTGGGGGAATGTGGTGAAGTGGCTGTTTGCAAAAGCACAACAGTCAGTCTGCTTTCCAAGACTCTTTTCATAAGTGCTGTTGTGGGACCCTTCGCTGGGACTGAGTTCTGGGGCTATCACATCCTGCATCTTCATTGGGTTAGAGTGACAAGAGTGGGGCTGAATTAAACCGTTCCTCATTTTCATGGTATTTCATGTTACTGATACCTTTTGTATCACATTGCCAGCAGACAAGCAGTGTTTTACAGTATACTCTGTGACAAATACAACTAGAATGTCTACCTGGAAGATCTTCTGGAATAAAAACAATTCCTCCTGATTCAATAATCTTTTGATTAAACCCTGAAGTTGAAGTTGAATTCAATGAGCTGCAGTTCATTAAATCTCAAAGCAGTGCCTCATAGGCACTCTTAGAGTGAGAACTATAAAATTTGGAATTAATCAAAAAAAAGAGAGATCCTGCTTTTGAAGGAGCAGAGGGAGAATATTTAATATTTAGCAATCAAAAGATTGCTTAAAAGTCTTAAAAGGTGGAAACATCCTCATATATGAAAGGTGTCATGAGATTCCATTCTTTAGTCCCTTCATGAATGAATGCGTGATGGGCAGGAAAAATAGGCAAATCTAGCACAAATGTTTTTAAACAGTAAAAATGTGTTGCTGTGCAAAAGAAGCAGTGCTGAAAATAGCAAATGAGTGACTGGAAACATGGAAATAATTCCGGAGTGTTGCAGAGTTGAGATGTCCTCCCTGCTGTTAAAGTATCAATGCTCACTATAGACTTCAGGTTGTATTGGAGTTGTAACCATTGAAATCGGGAAGGAATTCCACCCCTGATTCCTGTCCTGCTCGGGTTTCTTAGGTAGGTAGACCCCCACGTAGTACTGCATTGGCCTGTGCTGTTCTGTTTTACTAATAGCATGCTGCCATACTGCCTTTCCACAGTCCTCTCAAACTAACATCACTATGCTTTCAGCAGTACCTGTGATTGAGCAAAAGGCATACAATTTGTCCTTAAAAGTGGTTGCTTCAGTGACATCAGCTATTGTTCAACGCAGCCGGTTTTTTTCAATATCTATAAAAATGTCTTTTGTCTAATTTGGTGGGGATTTAAATGAAACTAGAGAAAAAAAAGTAAGGGTTTAAGTATTCTTCAAGAAAATAAAAGCAATCTTTAGTGAAATACAGATTGCAAAGGAGTTTGCCATTCTGGAAGGCATCAAGTCACAACTGCAAGCTCAAACTTTCTTGAGTCTTTCATTTCTTTATTTATTTTTATATTTAGCTTCAGGCCTGACATCTGTTAAAATACTTCACTACTCCCACACATACATATTGTACTAGCAGTCTTACACACTCAGAAGAGTTTATTAATAGAAGCTCTAAGAACTAAGTTGTTCTTTCCTGTGGTAGCGATAAAATTTCTTTTAGTTGAACCTCTGTTCATATGTTCCTCAGTTCCTTAAGAAATTAAACCAGGTTTAGTACTTAGCTCACAGAAGAGTAACAAGATAGTAGTTCAAGACTTTTTTCATGTTCTTATGATTGCAAATTAATTTTGAGATTCTTGAGTCTCTTTTTAATAGCTCAGGTTTAAATGCACCTTCTATTTTAAGGAGAGCTTGTTACTATGGTTCTGTATTTTTGAATGTAGCTAAATTAAACTTGACTCTGTGAAAAGGCCTATCTCAAAGAAAACACAATGGCATTCCCAAGGTAAAGAGCTGTGCTATAAATGCAGCCTGAAATGGGCAAATGCTCCAAGGTTTTTCTTTCTTTGCTTAGTGTCATATCCCTACAGATAAATTGGCTTGGTAAAAACGGGACAAATCTACAGCATATCCTAAATTATAACAACTAGACACTCTACATTCCCCCTAAACATCAGAGTTGTTACAAAAATTACATTAAGAAATTGCTCTCTTAGCCAGACCCTTTTAATTCTGTACCAGTTTTGCTGACCAGATTCTGTCTCAAGGTGATTTTAGCGAATATTTTGATGTTTTTCTTACCTTTTTTTGCTGTCTTTAGATTGAAAAGGGCAATGTTAGCTTTGTTCTGCCCATCAGTGGTAGGGAAACTATACTGTCTTGTCAACAGGAGGGGGAGCATGTGCTAATAGGAAGAGCAGAAAAGCTGCTGCTCTGTATTTGGATTAGAGACCCTATTGATCCAAAGAGGATTTATAGTAGCTGTGAGACAGAAGATTGTCAAGCAATGTCATTGTTCCATCGTTAACCTTTCCCTTTTAAAGCCAAAGGTTGAAAGGTAGAAAGGTGTTACATCTAGGGAGATATTCTACTTTTTTTTTATGTGTGTGATTATTTGTGAAAGAAAGATAATAACTCTGTTTAAGAGTCTCATCTAGTGAAACAAAAATTAATTGCTGCAGTAGATTTTAGTGCCTTTATTACAGTGAGAGTTGGTGCCATTCTTGATTCGGAGACAGTAAAATAGCAGTTCTCTTTGTTCCTTTTTATGATGATTATTTCCTTATTGAATACTTAAGTGTGCCTATTAGTTCAGTGTAATGAGCATTTACTTAGTGAGCTGCAGATAAGATTCAATAGGACCTTGATAAGGCTTTGTTAAGGAATTTGTCATTTTGCATTCTAAAATGATTAACAGTGTGGGGGTTTTGTTTGTGCTAGGATATGCAAGGAAAAAAATGTTAAAATACCAAACTGAGAGGGATTTGAAAGGCTAAACCACAATCAGGTCTCCTCAGGAGCACAACAGAATATCAAGCCTTTTTTTTTTTCTTTCAGAATAGTACCCACAGAGACAAGCTTCTTTCTGAATTGCAGTTTTAATTTTATTTTTATGTCAATGTGACTGAACTACTGGGTTAGCTGTATACATTTGTTTTATGTTCAGCTGTCTGCTAGATTTATACTAATGTGGTATGTTTCCCTTTCTCTCTTCAGCTTAATAACCAGTTTGTATTTTGTTTTGATTTTTCAGTCCCGTCTTTTACCTTCACACCAACAGGTATATATTTGCACTTTTCCCCCCTTCTTTGTTACTTAAGCATGTGTTTGTGGTACTGTTTCTCTTTTTCTGACATAACCAACCAGCCCAGCTGTTCTGAAGGGTTTTTTAAACAATTCCATTAATGACAACTACCATTATTTGTTCTCTGAGCAGTGTGTACTTGCTCTGTGGCTGACAGTTTTCCTGTTTGTGTGTCCCATTTTGTAGCATACCATTTCACACCAGCATGCCGTTTCATAGTATCATCCTGTCAGCTTGTACAGCCTGGGCTCTCTTCATGCCCATCACAATGGAGTAGCGTCTCCTCCTGCACCTGGGGTTGCAGAAGGTGGTTCTGATGGAGGAGGAATGACTTAGCAGAGCCCAGACGCTGACTTGAAAGGGATTCAGTGGGATTATAGTTGGTGAAACATTTGTTCCTGTTCTTTCCTCTGAATCTGCATTAATGCAGTGACCTCGGAGTTGTCTGCTTTGGAAGATACAGAAAATCAGTGTTAAAGCCGTTAGATTTCTTTGCCTGCTGCCTTAAGCCTTATTTGTGCTAGGAAATTTTAAAATATCTCATTCTAATTAAACAGAGGTACATTTTAAATTCAGTGTACGTTTAAGATCATCTTCAATTTCTTTCTTGTCTGGAAGTGTGCAAAATATGGCATAATCTGAACCACAGCCCACCAAAGTCTTCGAGAACCTTTCTGTTCTGTAGAGCTGGCCTGCAGTGGGTCCCACAGTCTGGCAGCTGAGCAGCTCATCCTCTACAGTACATACAATTCAACACATTCAGTACCCACTGGTGTACAGGTTGTTTCTTCCTCCACTGTTCTAAATCCTTTATTTTCACAAGAGATCTGTGAGACTTGTAGGACATGGATGTCCATGCAGGGTGAAAACCACCCACCCTCTTCTCTGCACACTCAGGTTAGCAGGGCATATTAGCTCATAATCAGCACTGGGTTGGTTTGGCCTCTCTGCCGGAGCTGACTTACATACTTCAAACTGGACCACAGGTGAAGCAAACTCGTGTCTGTCTGTGCTCATCCCCACAGACTGAATTCTACTGGGTTAGATTCTTATCCACGTGCTTTTGATCCATGTGAATAGTACCTTGTTTCAAAAGTCACCCTGGTATATTCAGTGGGGTAGTTTCCTGTTCAGCATGAGTCAGAGTGGCCCTTAATGTTTCTGAGGGCCTTTGAGACCCACAGTGGAGACTAATTCAAACTCTTTATTATTTTGCTGTTACTTTAATTGGCTTAACAGAGAGCTTCTATTGCAGTCTTGATTGTAGCACACTACTGAGGTTAGTAGGTTAGCTAACATGTATTTTCTTAGTTGAATTCTTAACATTAAAAGAAAATATCAGAACTCCTTAAGATATGTTAGAGATGCAAAATAAATAGCCCTGAGATTTTTAAAGGAGAAACTGGGAAAAACATAAAACATGTAAAATATTTAAAAGAAAGAAAAAAATCCTTTTGTTTTTAATCCACAGTCTCAGTCGTTTGTTCCTTTAACTTAAATGGAACCAGATCCTCCTCTTCAGCATTACCTATAGTAAAAGAGTTACCTGTAGGAATGTATCCTACATTTTAATCCTGTTACTGTAATCTCTGCCAGCATTTATCTCTCTCCTGCAGATTCCCAGTTTTGGAGTTCTTCTAAGCAGCAGAATTTGGCTGCTTGTTTTCAACACATTCCTAGTTGGAAAGCATAGAATCTATCAGCATTTGCATCCTTAACCCTTTGCCAAACCCACTACAAACCTGCAGAATTTAGAGCACTGTTTCTTCTTGGATGTTTTTATCCCAAAACCTAACTTATCAAACATCATGCTACCTGTGAAGGATATGCAATCCCTGCCAACAAACAATTGCATCTGGACATCCACTTTGTTGATGCAAAATGTTTCTGAATTGCCAGCAAAATCGTTCCTTCTGATTTATAAAGTGTTCTTTCCACCAGACATTTTTTAACAAGATTCACACATTTAAATTTTTAGATTAGAAAGTATAATTTATAAATCCAGTTGTAAAGTGTTGTAAAATATGGAGCTTCCATGGACTTTCAGAGTGTGCTTGTTCCCTGAGTGTAGTGCAGTAACATTGAGAAAGTGAATGTATTTTTACAGTAGCTTCAGCTGTAATGAGCCATTGTTTACATTGGAAGTAAAGTCAGTTATAGAATCATGATACCTCTTTAATCTTGCCAAAATAATAAGGTAGAGCAAAGCTTTAACATTCAGCCATTCATGAAATAAATATATGACCTAAATTCTTCCACAGAGTAACTCCACTGAAGTCAGCAGAGTTGTGTTAACTTCAGCCTGATGTATGGCTTCCTGCTTTCTTAAGCAATACATGTGTGTGTGTGTAAGTGTGTGTGTTTTTCAGAACAGAACTGAAATATAAACCCTGTTGGGGCCAAGACTAGCAGTTATCAAGCAATACAAGTATTATGTACAAACTCAGATTTGAAGCAATAGCTTGCAGAATGAGACTCAGAATTAATGTATAAATAAATGTGCGCATTTATTGTCTTAGCTAAAATGAAACAAAGGCAAATGTAATGCTGCTATTTTAGGAGTCTTATGATTTTAAAATTATTTCCTTTTTTTTATCTTTAACTATTTCAGTAACGTATCAGAGAGGAGGAGAGGCCGTAAGCAGTGGAGGCAGGTAATTATGTCCTCTATTCTTAAAGGTATAAATCATGTGCAACTACATTTAAGGATGCCAGGAGTACAATTGTCCCTGTAAATGATAGCAGAATAATCACTTGCAAGGATATCTTTTTGTCTATTATAGTAATTTATACATTTTAGCCATATATTTTTCTTTTTAGAAGGAGGGTATATGGTTTGAATTTTCAGGTTGACTTCCAAAAAATTGGTCGAAATATTTTCATCTTTATTAACCTGTAAAAACTGCATCTCAAAAAATGAGCAGCAGAGGGAGTGCTTTAACTTCAAAATAAAGACCTGGCTTACCACCTGATTAAGGGAGTAAAAGTAATTAAGTCATGGCATTTATGAAGATTAAGAAATATAGCTGGTTCACAAATACTACAAAAAAAGAAAACGTTTATTGGAAAAAATTGCTGAAGACAAACTGCTTAAAAGGTGACATTTTAAGAGAAAATCTTGCTATGAATGCAAAACAGTTAAAGTGTCGCTTACAAGAGAGGAGATGGAAACAGGTAGGTTTTAAATTTACAGCCCTCCACTTTGAGAAGCTGGCCTGTTCCAGATTGAGGATTTAACTAAAATATATGCACTGGGTTTACATTATTACTTAGTAAATGGCAATGGATAAAACACTAATTCACATTTCCTGCATAGAGGTAGAAAAAAACAAAGGTTTTAGCAAAAGGGCAGGTCAAAGCAGTGGTGCTTTAGTAGCACAACTTTTTTTTTTCTAGGTCACATTCAAACGTGCTTTTTTATAAGCATCTCAGTTAAAGACTTGACATGATGCTGAAATAAACACTAAAATCTCTCAGACCAGCTGGGAGACAAATTCCTGATCAATTCCTGTTTCACAGGTGGCATCTTGTGATTCCTAATTTGCAAGGCTGTGGCAAAAATTTGGTAATTGTGAAGATTAGGCATAAAATAAAACATTCCCAGTCCAGCTGAAGGCTGTGCAGAGGTGAGGTTTCTCTGCTCTTGCTGCAGTTGAACCTCACGAGTTAAGGGCAACTGCAGATATCTCTTGTCCAGCAACTTGTGCTGCTGTGTTGTTGTGGCCATAAAGCATGAAGGGAAACCTCTAGAAGAGTTGCCATGTGATTTTTGAGTGGACAAATCTGTAAATCACTGGGCTGCAGCCTTCACTCCAGGACAGTGAGAAAATAAGAACAGAGATGAGCCCTCTCTTTCCCTGGCAAGGTTGTTCAAAAAGATAATGCAGTTAACAGCCTTTGTGTTCTTTGTGCCACTGTGCATTCTTGCTCTTCCCATAGCACAGGCTAGACAAAGCACACTCAGAGAGACTCCGAGGACAGAAATGCACCCAGAAGTGTCTGCATCATATGCAGTCATTTTGGTAGTGCTAGAGAAGCAGCATCTATTTTACTGTCCTAGTTTTCAGCAGCAGTGCCATAATCTAGCAGTGTAGTTGATTCAAGGTGCTGACATCTCTGCTGGTTTTGTTCATTTGCATATATAACATTTACGGCATGTATGATATGCCTTATTTTGTAGAATATGAAACACACTTCTGCAATGTAAAAAAAAAAATAAAATTGCTATTTTGCATATGAAACCTTCCTCTTGATTTCCAAACCTAAGGTTTTGACTTCCTTACTTTATGTATGCAGTGTTTTGGAAAGGTTTAACATTTTTGCCAAGTGCAGTTTTGTGTGAGCATGTTAAAGCATTTTTCACAATTCAAAATGTCACAGTGATGTATCTCAACATAATCCCCACTTCTGTGGTGTTGAAAAAATACCCATTTTTGTAGCAATCCCTTTTCTAGACAGGATTTGAGTAATGGTAATTGTGGTGGATTGACTCCAGCCAACATCTAGGCACCCACACACTGGCTCAGTCCACTCCTACCTCAGACTCAGTAGGGTCATTCAGAGATTCAAGGAATTTGCTGCCAAGGCTAAAGATCTTCAGAAATTTTACTCTCAAATCATCACCAGGCTATCGAACTGTCATGCAAGCATCTCTTGCCTACTGTTCCACCCAAGTGGCTCCAATTAGTAGAATCCTCATCTACTTATATACCTCACACCAAATTTCTTACATGACAGCAGGTGTGAATGCAAAGTAAACAAAGGATCTTTAACTCTCTAGCCAAATATCCTCCTCTTTTAAAGTGCTGAAACATTCTGGAATGCTTTGTCTCCTCTCAAAGCCTGGAGATGTAGTTATATTGTAAGAGCAGAGTTGTAGGGAATGAAGAGGGTATTTCAAATCAACTGGCCTGCTCACAGGCCTGCTTAGCTTCATATTTATCTCAGATTTTAAAAAAAAAAACTTCTTTACTGTATGTGCATTGTCTGGTTTGTAAACCTGACAGCAAGTCAAGCCTCATCACCTCCTGTGTTAAATTGTCAGATGACATATGCAGTACAGAAATATATATACACACATATATGTATAGATCTTTTAAATGTCATTCTAAGACTATGACTTAAGCCTGCAGCACTGACAGACTCTATCCCCCACAACTAGCTGCATACAGTTTATATTCTCAACTTGCTCTTTAAGAGGATTAGCATATATTATTTTTGAAAATCATCACATCTAATATTATGGAAGCTAGTTTCTGCACTAATTCAAATGGAAAGTTGCCTGTTAAATCCTGTGCGAAAGAGATTGTGTTTATATATATATATATACACATGTATATATGTATATATATGACAGCGGCTAAAACTGTCTATTTTGAAAAGCACCTTAGTTATCAAAGGCAATTTTAAATTGTATGGGGATGCTGCTTATGTGGAACTATAACATCCATTGCACTGCTAGTGTGAAAACTTCAGAGGCACCAAAGATTGTACAGAACATTCATCACAGAGTGTCTTTCATACTCATTAGAAAAATTCAGCAGCTAGGAAAACAGGGTATGTTGTTTCTTTCTGCTGATGGCAGGAATATGCTTTATTCCAAATGCAGGCAGTATGCAGCATTCATATCTGGATATTCTTAAGCTTTTAAGTATTCTCAGTTACTTTAAACTTCCTCAGGAGCTGCTGCTGTTCCACTCACGTAAAGATTAGGCAAGGGGCTTACTAATTTACAAGGGTGTATCACCCACCCAGTATGGCTAGTGAGATCCAAATGCTCTCAGCACACAGGTTTCTGTTACCTTCTGTTGCCTTTGATCCACTACAGTAGCACTATCTGATGGTGAGGAGAACTTGGCTCCATAAATCACCAAGAACTTGGGATTATTCACAGCTAAATTTTGCTCTTATTTATGCATATCCCCCTTGCTTCCATGGGTGAATTTTTTTGTTTGTTTGACTTGCCAAACAAAGTCCTCTTTCAAGCCTTGCTTTCTTAAAGAAAGGGTGAAGGGTCAGGAAAATAAAAAAACAACCTTCTAAGAAAAAAAAATAAACCCCAAAGTGACAGGGAAAGGTTGCACACCAATATATATGTGTGGTTCAGCAAAATGAACAGATGTTGTCCTTGGCTGTTCACTTCAGTGTTTTAGCAAGGACCAGGTTATATAGGAGACTGAAAACTATTAATTAATTCCAACTGCATTTCTGAATGCTCAAGCCCTTACATACATGCTATTATTTTGTAATATCTAACCTTTTGAGAAGAGTGCAACTGCAATGTGAAAATGCTTTTGTTTAATTTTTGAAATGACCGTGCTTTGTTTTTAAAGGCCAGGACTCCTAAACATCAGTGAACCAGCCACTCAGCCATGGCTAGCAGATACTTGGCCTAACACAGGGAACAATCACAATGACTGCTCCATCAACTGCTGCACCTCTGGCAATGGAAACAGTGATAGCAACCTTACAACGTACAGTCGACCAGGTTAGATATGTTTCTACCTTGCTAAGGAATCCTCTTTACAGAGTGTATGCTTCTAATACCTGAGAAAATGTACAGGTTTGTTTGGGGTTTTATTTCCAATGCATTTGGACTTTAAATAGAGTTTCTCCTCTGTGCCATGATCATGCTTTTGGTCCCTTTTTGCATTCTTTTTCGGTCCCCTTTGGATAGTTGTAGGAAGCTGTAGGCTGAAGGGGTCCATGCAAAGTTCAGTGCTACCCAAAAGCACACTGAACTGATATGTTTCAGCTTCTGAGAAGGGCATTTTTAGGTTGTTCTGTACATCCCAGTTGATTGGATGGAGAAGGAGAAGTTCTGAAATGACACTAGTGAGATTTTCCTTCTGGTTTGGGTGTGATGGTAAGCAAGAAATAAAACATTGCTACAGTTACTTGCAGCAAAGTCAGTCTATTTTGGCACATTCAGAACTTCCCTTGGAGTGCCATTCTATACAAAAGTGGACAGCTGGTGTTCTGGTTAAGTGTGTGGATAAAAAAGTTAACTTCACACCCTAAAATCAATTACTAAATGTTAGGTTAAGTGGTAATTCCTGGGAACATGGGCAGGACTCAGAGTACTCTTGAAGAAAATCTCGTGAGTTCCATGGGAACACAGTTGGGGAAATCTATCTTTAAGTGCTAGTTCTTGCACTTTTTTTTTTAAACAGACCTTAGGTTCATTTTGTTTTAACCCAGCTTGTGTTACTGGTGAGGAATGAAATGAGTCTTTTCCACTACCACCACCTCTAGCTGGTTTCTGCTTATAGCATCTCCCAGTGTTTCAGAGAAGGAATATGCTATGGCCTGTAGTGAAGCTGCATAAGTGCAAAGCAGCATTAACTCCTGTAATTAATGTGGAACCAGCTATAGTGGTTGGTAATTCATGGATGGTGGTAGTGGTGATTCATCTCCTGCAATAATGCTGTCTGGCAGTGACCAGTGCCAGGTTCTTCAGATGAGAGATTTTGACATTAGAGACTTGGATCTCACTCTGTCTGAGGATATCACATCCACAACTACCTATGTAAAAAGATTTCTGATACAGGGACACTGTACTGTGGCAAGGACAGACATAGCAAGCTTTGGTAATTAAAACTTAACAAATTCAGAAAAGGAGGACGGTGCACATTTTTAAGGGTTGCAAACTGTTACAACATCTTGTAATGAGCTACAGGGGATTCTTCATCATTTTAGCTTTCGTGTTTAGCTTGGTTGTGTTGCAAAGGGATTCCTCCCTTTCAAGTAGAACTTTTGAGCTTGGGGGTCAGACAGTATGTTCATATTGGTCTCTTCTGTCCTGGAAGATCTGGCAAGTGTTTTTAATTCTGTCAGTTTGGGCTTGATTTATGCTCTGAAGCAGCAGTGATGGATATCCCTTCTATAGCTGTGAATATGCTAAGTAGCTGCATTTTTAATTGCTTTTAAGTATAGCACTGTCTTTCAAGTCTACAGTATGGGAACAGATTGTTCCAAAAATTAATGTTACAAAAAAATCTTAACAGAATTAATTTTCTGTTATAGAGGTAAATCAGTTTTAAGTACTTTGTATGTGGAATTCTTATGTGTATGTGTAAAAGAATGTACCTACTGCATATACTGTATTGATTATATTGCCTTACACACAAATTGGATGTAGCTGAAAATGGAAGGAGGTAAAAATATATGTTGTAAGTGACTCTGAAAGGATATTATAGAATATAATGAAGAGTATGGTGAATATATAATTGCCCAATATAATACAACAGACTTGGAAAGGCAGAAATACTAGCATGGTTTCAGTAGGTGAGAGGAAAAGCAGAAATGAGAACATTTAAACAGTAGAAATCAAGAAATTGGAGACTGTGAAGCAATAAATAACAGAAGCAATAAATATCTCACATAAGAAAGAAAAAAATATATCAAAATAAAGAAAAATATATCAAACCAGAAAAACCTTCAAGAAAACACAGGCTGGAGGGCATGAAATGTGCAGTGATAAGTTCTCTGTGGCGTGTTCTGATACTGTTCCCTTAGTCACTGAAAATGTGGATCAGTGGTTTTCTTCCTCAAGTAGTATTTTATTTCTCTTTGTCAGGAAATATTTCTCAAAAGTGTGTATGTATTAGGGAATATTTTTGAAATTGAACATCCTCTATGTTTACTAATTATTTCATTTAGAGTAATGATAAAATCTTGAATTCTGTGTGTAGTTTACTTGGCATCATCTCCAGTAAGTTCATTGTGGCCACAGGTAATGGACTTGAGGCTTTGAATCAAATTCATTAGCATGAATACTACGTCTTTTAAAAGAGAAAAACTATATTCCTGGTGAGCGTTGTGTAATTATTGATGTGTTAATCAAGTGGAAAAGGAGAATTTTTGCTTAAGGATCACTGAATGCTAGTTTCACTAAGGGTTGTAACTGCTGACCCACAGACTATTTTACTCCATTCAGTATTTTTCCAGTGGACTGGATGTGGAGAGGAAAGAAATGTGTGGACCTGCTGTCACACAGAGGCAAGAGAACATGGAAAGGCAGGGACAGTTTCACGCAGCAGTGGCCAGAGCATCAGCACGTGTCCAATTTACTCTCTGCAATAAGTGGTGCTCTCATGATGCAGTAACTCTTAGAAGAATGAATTTGTGCTGTCTAAATGTTATAGCTTTAGCATACAGGAAAATGATATTACTATGGTATTACGTATTTTGCAATATCCAAAGCAACTAAAAATTAGCAAATATTCCAGATTACTTTCCTGTTTTTTGTTTCAAATCAAATAAAAGACTGTACAAGGAAACAGTGATCAAATAAAGACTTGCTACTGGATACTGAATTACCTTTTACATTGTACTGTTTTTCTTTAATTCTGTTATGTGTAATCATTTTTCACTCTGTTTTATAAAATTCTGTTGTATCTCTATTTCTTATCACAAATGCAAGAATGTCTAAATGCTGTTGAAGTGACATGAGGTGAATGTCGTATTTAGTTATTCCCATTATTAAGTTTTGGTTAGTTTTTTTCTTGCAATGCAGATAATTTTAATCACAATTATTAATTGAATATCTATGCTGATTTGACAATAATGTCTAAAAATGTGCATGTTTATATGGCCACTGTAGAAAAGCCTGTCAAGGTAAGTCATTGTAGATGCAACTCAGAAGGTCTGAATTTACAATGAAACAGAACAGCGATCCCTACTTTTGGAGCAGTGGTTTATAAGGTAAATAATATTCTGTAAATTATTTAGCTAGTGACAGTATCTCTGCTTCATGGATGCAAGCCATATAGTTATGCACTTAAAAAAAAATTGTAAAGGGGATTTCATGGAAAGTACAGTGTAAGCGAACACAATGACCTTTTCTCTTTTCTCTCCTCTGTGGTTAGCCGATTGTATAGCAAATTACAACAATCAGCTGGACAACAAGCAGACAAACCTGATGTTGCCTGAGTCAACTGTATATGGGGACGTGGACCTCAGCAACAAAATGAATGAGATGAAAACCTTCAATAGTCCAAATCTAAAGGACGGAAGATTTGTCAGCCAGCCTGGGCAGCCCACTCCTTATGCCACCACTCAACTCATCCAGTCAAATATCAGCAATAATGTTAACAATGGCAGCGGGGATACGAATGAGAAACACTGGAAACCCTCTGTTCAGCAAAAGCAAGAGGTTCCACCCATACAGTACAACATTATGGAGCAAAACAAATTAAACAAAGGTGAAGAGCTTTTAGCTTGTTTCTCCTCTTTAGGCATCAGAGGAGCTTTGACCTTCTGGTGCTGGGAGTCTAAAGCTTTCAGGTTCAGCAATTACAGGCTGCTGTGGTGCTTTTAGATTTCTGCCTCTTTAGATTTAGAAATCCACAGCTAACAGTGTCAGAAAGTTAATTAGCACCACAATAACCTTCAGATATTGAATTTATTGAAAAAAATAATAAGCTGTATCTTTGGAGAAGAGTTAAATAAAATACATTTCCTATGGATGTGAGATTAATTTAAATTTAATAGTAGTTAAGGGATTGGTTAGGACAGAGGCCAGATATTTTATTCATAAGCCAGATGCATGGTAGTCACATTATACTCTACCTTAAATTTTAAATAGGTCAACCCACTCTTCCCAGTCGTGGATGGAGACTAATTAAATCTACATGTTCATGTAAACGAATGAAACTTTGCATATCAAACTCTGCAAAATTGTATTGTGTTGTACACTGGGGACACAAGTCGAGTGATCCAATTCATTTTAGACTCGTTCCTAGCAAGCCTTCGATTCTCCTATTGAGAGGCAATGCTACCACACACAGTTTTGGAAACTAAATTCCTGTGTTACCCTGACTGAAGTCTGTGGATGCGGAAGCTAAAAATAAATTGATTTCAGTGTTAACGGGAAACATCAGAATGTGCTTTTGAGTCCTTGAGGGCATGTTTCTTTAATATACTGTGTAGGAGTTGGAAGAAATAGGTATGTGATTTCTTGCTAGTCCTCCAGGCTACCATGCAACCTCTTTTAATAACCTGATTTGCAAAACAGCATCCCTAGGAACGGGACCCATTCTAACTTGGAACTTTCTGCACGGATTGCTGTAACTCAAGTGATCGTGTAGTGATAAGTGATCCAGTAAAAAGAAATGTTTCCTTACAGGAATGTTGATTTCTCTGCCAGACCCATCTGCTCACAGAGGAGTTCGAAGGGCAATATAAAATGTGTCACCTTCCCTTGACATAAACATGCCAAAAGAAAATTCAGGTTTTTTGGCTCCTTACTAGAGGGTGAAAGCTGTATTTTTTGTAATTGTTTTCTTTCATGAACTGTGTATTACATATCTGCTTGGGAATTAAAACACATTTAATTTTTATGCACTGGAAGACACTGCATCTTTCAAACTGTGTATATTACAGCTGCATATTCTCTAGCATATTGTAGTGTGGAAAGGCCCCCTTAAAGCATTGTCTGCTGACAGTCATATATACATATTTCAGAGTGCTGATTTACTGTTTATCCTCTGTGTAAACATATGTGGTATGTAGGGCTTCAGCGTGGTCTGTGGAATGCAACAAGGCTGAGAAACTATTACAGAATACACTCTGGTGTGGAATTTATCATTTTGCTCTTTTTCCCATGCTTACATTATCACAAACATTTCTGCAGCAGATGGGGACTGAATCCCTAGTTTTGTTTATTTTTGTTTTGATTTGCTTTTTTATGAGTCAATATTCTAATCTTGGTTTCCTCATTTCCTAAGTCAAAGCCATCTTGCTGCTGATTATACCTATAGCTTTTGTGATGGGAAAGAACCATTGTAATGAGTTACATGCTATGCTTCATTGTCACTGCTTTATGTCCAGTGGTTCTGTTTGTGATGCAGTTTTATTTGCTGTATGAAGAGTAACGCAGCTCCTTTCTGTTCTCTGTAAATTGTAACTCCTTTTTAGCATGAGAGTATTGTTCTGCCAGATGAGCAATTTACTTCTGATAAAGTTTTACAGATCTGGTTGCCAAATCTAGATTTTAAAGTAGTATATATGTATCAAGTGCTTTGGAAGTGGAGAAGAAAGTTATGGTAATAGCCATTAGCAAAAAAGGCCCTGCCTGTAGAATCTGCATGATCCAGCATAAATAGAAATCTTCTTGGAGCCAGCAGGCCTGAAGCAAAGATCTCTTCTGTTGTAAACCAAATTCAGTGGAGCTGCTTTGTTGCTCCAGCAGATCACTCAGCCTGTGTCATACAGGGCTGACTCCTGTGTGGGTTTGTCACCTTTGAAAGACAAAAAGTAGCTACCACAGCCCATTGGTTGTCCTGCGTGCATAATTTAAGCAGAGACCATGGAAAATCAATCAAGGTGACACTGTATTCTTATGCAAAATACTCACACAGGCCATGTGTGTGTATATATATGTAGAGATAGATATATCTCCATTGAAACTTCATTGTTGCAAAGGCTGTGTGAAAACCCTGTCCATAGGATTTCTTTTTACTTCATTTTAGCTGTGGGGGTAATAAATTCCCATGATTTTGCTTAAGCTTGCAATTAGAGGCAAGGTTAAAATAAAGCAAGATGGTAGGATGATTTTTCTTTCAAAAAATTGAATTTATTTCTTCCTCACTGTTCTGAGGACATCTTACTATGTGTTAAAAAGCAGGAACATAGATGTGTTTCTGAAGGATAGCATTAACTATACTATTAACTTGCAGATTACCGAGTAAATGACAACATTGCTCCAACTATTCCGTACAACCAGTCGTACGACCAGAATACAGGTGGATCCTACAACAGCTCAGACAGAGGCAGTAGCACATCTGGTGAGTATCTACAGCATTTTCCTTGGGCTTTGTGGGTTTTGGACACTGTAGCTGTGATTAGCACTGCCTACTGGACTTAGAGAAGGAAGGACGAGGAGGAACCCACTGTCAGCAGAACAGTACAGGGATGTTAAACTGCACAGAAACTGGCCCAGTGGGTGCCTGTATTTCTGTTGCAACTTCATGTTTGCTTAGTGTCATTTAAATGTCAAGTAGTTGATTGTCCAAAATTGTGCAAGTCATGAAATCAAATAGAGGCTGGATTTCCTAATGTTAATAGCCTACTGGTTAATGTTATGCTCTCCAGATAGGCAAGTCATAGAAATTCCTTTTCAACTGTCACAAAAAAAAAGAAAGAAAAAAAAGAAAGAAAAAAAACGGAATTTTAATTTATGTATTACCTTTCTGGTACTTTAATGAGATGTTTTTTTCCATCTCTCGGGTCTACTCACCCAAGACAACCTTATTTGTGAATGCACTGAAGATACCAGAGCATTTGAGTGATACCTAACAAAACTGCTTTGAGAAATTTTTTGTTTTGTGAATTAAACCCATGCATTTTTTGAGTAAAAAAAAATAATATATTTCAGTTGCTATATGTCACAATTATTCTTGTATATTGTTCAGATGTAGACAGTAAGATAATTAAAGTTACATTTTGCTTTTCATTGTCGCCTCCTATACACACTATCTCAAAGTCCTTTGTAAAAATCTTCAAACAAGACAGCTTTTTTTGTGCTGGAGAGTGCCAGCCTGGGCACTGAAATTGTACTCTGTGCTTTGGAACCACAGAATATGGTTTAATTCAAAAGATCATTGTGGTATAACCTGTTCACTTTCAGGGTTGATTTCTAGTAGAGGTATATGAAATATTCAGAGCTAAACCAGAAACTATGCATACGCTTGGTTTGGGACTTTACTGTAAGTCTGAGGCTGTGTTTATTTACATCAAATTAATTATAGGGTGAGTTATGGTCCCAGTCAATAGTGCCAAAGACTTTTCGCATTCTGTTCTGCTCTTGCCTTTAGTAGTCCAGTTTCCTCAATCCAAACCTGTGTTCGCTCTTGACCGATTCTGACCGAGGCACAGCAGAGACATAAATATGCTGATGAGCCTGCTGTGCCTCTGGATGACCTGAATTCTCAGTGGCTGGGGTGAGATAAGCACAGCTCCCAAGTCTCCCAGCTGTTCAGGGGTGTTGTTCTGGGGGACAGCCTTTTGCCTGTTCCCAGGTCTACAACATCTGGATGTGGTGCTGAGCCAGTGCTCAATGATGCTAAGACTTGAATTCAGCCTGGAACATCTCAGGGGTATGAACTCATGCAAATTAAAAATGAGAAGGTGGTATTCTCCATGTTGATGCCTGTTAGGGTTATTCAGAAGTCTAAGAATTTATAGTCCTACACCAAGGACTCCACCAGGAATGAAGCAAGGTGACCAGAGTAATAAATCAGTTGTGCTGAACCTAGTATATATCATGGTGCTTAGGGTAGACAATGCAGATGATTGTCACCTTGGGATAGTTAGAGTCTTGTTTGACATACTGAGATACCAGAAAAATAATTGTACATAGCTAAAACATGTGTCTCTGGCAGCTAATGGGGGGCAGTAATAAGCAGAACTACTCTCTATAGGAGTGGAAAATCTGAGACAGCAGAAGTGAGAACAAGCTTCCTAAATCTCACAGAAACATATTTAATCTTGTGCATCAGGTTTAACTATGGGAATATAAAATCATGCTTCAGTGTAAGAGAGAGCTGTGAAGGATTCTAAAACACTCAAATAGTGACTTTATCTACAATAAAAGAGTAACAATAACAAAGAAGAATTAAAATACATACCAAGGAACAATGGTTGAGCCAGTTCTCATAGCCATGTCCAAACTTAAAATTCAAGACCACTTGAATAATTGGTCCTATTCAAAGTTATTTGAACTGTTAAAATTGCATTGTTTTATTATGAGCTGTAATTTTCCAGTAGTAGTAGTTGAAAATACTTGTGAAATACTTCATCGATCTTTCTTTTTTCTTTTCTGTTATTTTAGTTCTTCCAGCAATTATTTTCAATTGCACCTGGCATTTAGACTAGAAATAGTAATTTCATTGTGCCTAAAATGTTTCAGTGGACAAGTACAAATTACATATATTCAGTGACTTAATGCAACAGTGGAACTTTAATAGATCATATCTGTATCATATTGTATATTAGGTTCTGGCAATTAAATAGTATAAAGGCACTTCAGAAAATATGTCTACATCTCATTTGTTTTAGATGATAATCTGTAACGTAATTAATAGAAGTAGAGAGCTCACTCTAAGTGACACTGCTTGTAAAATTCATTTACGGTTTTATCGCATTTTGATTATTTATTAACAATTAAAGTTTTGTATCCCATGTGCTTTTTTCCATGCTGTGTAAAGTTTCTGGTTAAATTCAACTGCTTAGGGTGTAGACTAATTCTGCAAAGAAGCCGCAAACTCAGGACAAGAATAAATTCCCAGAGAATACGAGAGCACCTGGGAGGGACTACAGTTTACTTGGTTTTTCACAGCTAGTGCTGAGGAGAGACTTGATAGCATTACAAATATGTGCTGCTTTTTGTTCACAGGGAGTCAAGGGCACAAGAAAGGTGCTCGAACCCCAAAGGCTCCCAAGCAAGCTGGAATGAACTGGGCAGATCTTCTTCCACCCCCTCCAGCACATCCACCTCCCCATAGCAATAGCGAAGATTACAGTCTTTCAGTGGATGAAAGGTAAGAAAGATGAAGACATCATCTATTTCTCACTTTAATCACTGGATAATTGAACTGTAATTTGCCCTACACACTGGCCGTGAGAGTTTCCTTCAGCACCGTTCTGGTGCTGCTTGTCTAGCTGTAGTGTGGCTGTTGAGAGAGCACTTACTGCCAGTGGTGTACGTCCACTCAGTGCATCCTTACTAAGCTGTTTTCAAGAGCACAAAGAACAATGCTTTGTTTCTGGGCTATTTATACATGTATCAGATATGCTAATTACACAGTACAAATTTAAGTCCTTATTTTCTTAAAAAATTAATTTTAGCTATGACCAAGAAATTCCTTGTCCTGTCCCACCCGCAAGGATGTACCTGCAGCAGGATGAGCTAGAGGAAGAGGAAGAAGATGAGCGAGGTCCCACTCCACCTGTCCGAGGAGCGGCTTCTTCTCCAGCCGCTGTCTCCTATAGCCATCAGTCGACTGCCACTCTCACCCCCTCTCCCCAGGAAGAACTGCAGCCCATGTTACAGGACTGTCAGGAGGATCTGGAACACACACAACACCAGCCTGATCGGAGGTGTGTGAGTGCAAATGTATCAAGAGAGGTGTGACAAGAGTGGTCCTAGCCCCACTGAAAATTCCTGTTGAATTCAGTGAGGCCAAGATTTTCCCCAGGGTGTTTGTTCTGTTGATAGTTAACTTCCAATCCAGGATGCTAGAACTATTTTAACCTAAGAAATAGTTTATTATTAATAGTTTATTATCATACCATGGAAAGAAATGCAGTATATCACTTTACGGTACGTACGATGCTGACATAAGTTAAATTCACAGTCATCAGGATATTAAAGTGGTATCGTTAGCACAGCTTACCATATAATTACAGTTCCATTGTTTCCAATAGATTTACTGCATTATTACCATAAAATAGCATGCATTATTTCACAGTTACTGTGCAATTAACTTGTCACCAATATGTATGAATATATATAAATATATAATTTATATAACCTATAGATTTTCCTCCTCTCATAAATCCTAATAACAGGAAATTATGGCTTGCAAAATTTTCTTAACATTTCCATCTACCCTTATTTAAAGGAATGACTAACATTAATAAAGATAGATATTTGTTACAAGGAAGTTTTGTTTCTTCTCTGAGTTGCTTTTAGTAGAAACTATTTTGCATATACACTCTCACAGCTTCTCTTCCATAAAACAGTGACTTTTGAATGAGGCCTTTTATGTATGTTGCTTACTTGTCTTGCTGTATTTAAAGAAGGTACCACTTTTCCATCCTAAATGATATCTCTTTGTTATTTTTTTCCTCCATTGCTTTGCACATATTGTTTATTACCACAGATATATAAACTCACCTGTCTTATTCTAGCTATAGTATATCATCCATGATGAAATTAATTTGATCCTTCTGAGTAGACTGTAGAACTTTGATTTTATTAATATAGCTTACTGGACATTTATGGATTTATTTTCCAGAATGTCTTTTTGAAAATTTAGTTCATCTTTATGTTTCCCTTTTTTTAAGTAAGCAATAGTTATGTATCTTTTTTGAAAAGGCCTGAGTCTGCTTTGACTTTTGCTCTCCGCTTCTACTTCATCTGCCTTGATTTGTTTTCTTTACTCTTTATGGTAACACTTGTTGTACTGTGTATTTTTTCCACTATCTTCCTGAGTCTTTAAAATCACTCTTTTTATTAGGGAGTGGCTGATAATATTTTCTTGTAATTTCCACTGGCCCTGGTATGTTGGTCCACAGAAGTTTTCATTTATATTCCCTTATGCTGTGGCTTTCCATAACCTCTGTGATTTTCTGGAGACTGGGAGAGGTCCACTAACATACAGAATGGAGTAGACATGAGAGCAGATGTATGCAAACCTGCATAACCAGCCATCAGCTGCCTGGAAAGTAGAAATTTTGCTCAACACAAAGCTTCATTACTAACCATAAATATCATCAAAAGTAGCTGGAAGGATGTCCCAATTTAAGCTCCTAAAGCATATAACTTACTCATTTTATGGGCTGGAAAAAATAAAGCATGTATTTATTTTGTTCTTCCTACAATGGTTAAGTTTAGCTTTGCTGGAAGACTTAGAATTGTTAGTGATGAAATTTGCCTTTTCTGTCTTTTCAAACATTCTTTCTTCTGGTTTTGCTGAATCCATCTCATCAGTTTACAGATATTCATATAATTCATATAATTTACTTGATCTGTAAGGCTTGGCTGACTACCTGTTCCTTCGGGTGGCATCGATGTGACCCGTGGCTGCTGTCTGGGAGTTGGGTGTACTGTGCTCAGCAGCTGTAGCCCACTCTGGAAAGGAAGGTTCTGTTTTGAATATGGTGTCACAATACCTTGGAAATAAAAATAGATTCCGAGTGGTGCCTCTCTGTATTAATTTCAGGAGTTTTGTAAATGGTGTTTTTGTAGTGAAAATGATGTCTAAAATACTGTTTGTCATACTTTTCATGAGCTTTACTTGTAATTCTGCTAATTATCTCAATTTGGGATCAGAACCAGGCATCTAGAATAGGATTCTGGTGGTGATGGTGTACTGTAATAGTTCTCTGTCCTGTCACCTTGGTAGAAATACAGCAAACTGAAATGGAAATCCATGCTCTGGAAGAGTCAACAAGGAGAGAAAAAAAGTAAAGATTTAGTGGGAAAGCAGATGCTATCAATGTTAACGTGAGAGCTGAGGTAGGAGACAGTGCCCCTGTAAAAGTGAGAACCACTGCATCAGATAAAGTGAAAGAGGTATTGTTAATTCTGCATGCCCATGAACCAGCTGCTCTCAATTAGCCTGTCCTCAATTCAGCTTGGCAGCCAAACTATATTTTCAAGAACCCTAATGTATTTCGTAACCAGTTGCCTGTCTTCTGATACTAAAACCTAGAGAATAGGAAGACTGGCACATATGTGCCAGTGACACATATGTCTTGTGACAAGGACAATTGTCACAAGAGCTTTAAATTAGGGCCGTAAAACTTTGTTGGGCAAAGGTCTCTCGTCGAAGCAGGTAGAGATTCTCAGGCAGCAATGGCTTCTGGGATTTGGGAGGGGGAAGTGGTGTTATTAAATGAGTATTGGATATATATCCCTAACTGACCTATTCTTCATTCTGTTCAGTACTTAATACAGCAAAAACAGTGGCTAGATGATGTAGTCCAGGGAGGTTCCAACTTGCTCTTGCCATGGAGTATTAGGTTTTTCCCTGTTAATATTTCCTTCCAAAATCAGTATGTATTCCTATTTTTTTTTAATTGCATGTCCCACATGCAGAAGAAAAGATTTAACTTAGGAGAGTCATCATTTCTCAATGAGACAACAAGAGGGCAAGTTGACAAAGGAAAGTTACTTTGGAATTTTTTTCAAAGCAGACTACAGTAAAAATTCCTGGTGAGCAAAGCCAAAGGACAGGCATTAGTGCAGAAACTATGTTTTCCTGTCAGACATGACACATGGCAGTTAAAGATATTGTCCATGGCCCTGTGAAGAACTGATGACCATCTTGCTATCTGGGACTTCTGAGTGAAGCATTAGCTAAAGAACATTGATCTAATATGTCTAATGCTTTGCCTCCTTAAGCTGGACATACCATTGCTGACAAATTAAGATCAAAATAAATTAACCTGTACGTCTCTATGTATTTTGGTATTTCTAATGCCTAGAACTAACATTACACTAGATAATTCTTTTTTTTTATTTTATCACCTAGACCAATTTAGAAAATAATGAAATAGCCATCTCTCATATCTTTCTGAATCACTGGGGTGGGTGGAGGGAAGGTAACATTTACAGAGCAGTCTGTTTGGATAGATGCATCTGTTGATGTCAATAGTTTCAAGCTTATAGAGCAAAATAAAGACATTTCCTTTGCTCATATTCTCAAGGGTGCACAAAAAATTTTTAATGGTCACATGATCTGTAATCACCTCTTTGCCTAGCTGTACATGTACTACTTTAGGGAAATTGAACAGATTTATGCAAAATAAGCCCATTTTGATTGAAACCAGTGATAAAGGAACCACATTAAAAATTCAGATTTCTTTGTGGTAGATTTCAAACTACAAAACTGTCAGTTCTGATTTACAGCAAAAATAAGAACTCAAAAACCAAATGCTGAACCTTTCTGATATAAATTCTGGTGGTTTAAAAAGGCGAGTCAAGCTTGTTAGGAAATAAAAAAGCTGTTTTCATCAATCTCTTATTTCCTCTGACTGTGGTAAGTGACTTAAATTCTTCTCACCCTTGTATTTTTGTGCAGACGTCAACCTGTGAGTCCTCCACCCCCTCCAAGGCCCATCTCCCCACCACACACCTATGGATACATCTCAGGGCCCTTGGTGTCTGACATGGATACTGACGCACCAGAAGAGGAAGAGGATGAGGCCGATATAGAGGTTGCCAAGATGCAGAACAGGAGGCTCCTTTTGCGTGGCCTTGAGCAGACCCCTGCCTCCAGCGTTGGGGATTTGGAGAGCTCTGTGACGGGGTCCATGATCAATGGCTGGGGTTCAGCCTCGGAGGAGGATAACATCTCGAGCGGGCGGTCCAGCGTCAGCTCTTCCGACGGATCGTTCTTCACCGATGCAGATTTTGCACAGGCTGTAGCAGCAGCTGCGGAATACGCCGGCCTGAAAGTAGCCAGACGTCAGATGCACGACGCAGCGGGAGGTGAGTTTTCCTCTGGTTGGTGGGAGAAGAAAAAAAGTGGCCACTGTGAAATGAATCTACTCACAGATGCTTTCTGAATTCCCAGAATGTTTAGAAATTCGTGTGTGGAGCCTGTGAGTTTATACTTTTGGAAGAGTCAGAAAAAGAGTTTTAGTGACATAGTTCAAATCAACTGCTGCCCTACATTGTTTTTCATATCTAGTTCCTAGTATTTTGGTCTCATTGATTATTGACAAACCTCAACCCTGCCTGGTGGATCTGCATCCAGAACTGAATGAGGAAAAAGAAAAACCAACAGAAAAAGGATTACAGAATTCTGTCATGTCCTAGTACAAGGCTCTCAGTGTTTTCAGTCACTCTTCATGAGAAAATTTAATCTCTCTCTATTAAAATGTCTAATAAAGAGTAAACTTATTTTTTCTTTGGGATTTGAAAAAATAAAATGTTTTTCTTTTGAGGAATTCTGTTCAACCTCTTACTGGTGTATCATTGGGTCAAACTGGCTTTGTGTTGATTTCATAATTTGGCAGCTGTTATAAATTGCAGTTTGGATTATAGATTATGCATATGCAGCAAGGCCGTATGCATTTTTTTTTCTTTTTCCCTTTCTCCTGAATCCCCATTGGACATATGAAATATAATATTTTAAATAAAATATCTTGGGTACTAATAGCACTGGATATATACAGGTAATCAGTAACCTGACTAGACCAAATGGATATTGTTGTAGTTCAGCTAAGAAATAAAAATACGGCAAGTTGGGATGTAAGTTTGAGGCAGATCCATGAATGTTTTGGCAATGAGTCCTGTTAAACTGCCAGACCTGGAGAAGAGGTACTCTGTCACAACTGTGTCCACCCTGACTCCACAGATTTTCAACCTTCCTCCCATTTCTGATATTCTCTCCCAGTTAACAGTCCTTTGTTCCATTTCAACACAGCTGTTCATCATGAAGAGTGAGAGAGGAGGTAATTTAGTAATTCTGGATGAAATCCTGGCCAATTGAAGTAGGTGGCAAAACTCCCATTCATACCCACATGGCCAGGGTTTTATCCGTTTTGTACACAAAAGTTCATATAAATATGTATGTCTACATGTGTGTAGATTTATATATTTAGAAAAGATCTTTTTGTATCTGGTTTCAAATAATTTCTCAATGGTTAAGACGATGTTTATATAATGATTTCTATATATTGATATTACCTGTGCCTGACTTGCATGTCCTAAAGATGTGACACTTCTTATCTGCAAATACACTGGGATAAAATGCCAGTCATACATCCTTGATGGGTTCTGGATAATTCACTCAGGGTGGCAGAGGGGGCTTCTGTACCTGAGCCCTGCTGGCGACTTGCTCTGCTTATGGCACGTGTGACCTCACACGGCCTGAGCTGGGGGAGGTCAAATATGTCTTGAAAGGGAAACATTTTGCTGTTTTCAGAAAGTTCCAGGGCTGGAATCCTGCTTGTGCTTGCCTGCCTATGGAGTTCGTGCTCCTGGGGCTACCAGCTACTAAGCAGCTGGATAATTTCTGTGCAACTAAGCCAGCCTGCCTACTGATAGAACAGCAAATGCTTTGATTTAGTTACAGCTCACTTGAAAACTGAATGAGTTTTATTACTGTTCCAGCAGCGTCTTTTTAGGTTCCATGTACCTAAGTCATTCTGATGTGAAAAAAGTGAAAGGTCTTATTTTAGGTAAGGAAAATAACATTGTTCTGTAACAATTTCCAGGCCGTAGACATTTTCATGCATCACACTGTCCCAGACCCACCAGCCCTGTATCTACTGACAGCAACATGAGTGCTGTTGTAATACAGAAGGTCCGACCTGCCAAAAAGCAAAAACACCAGCCAGGACATCTGCGCAGAGAAGTCTACACAGATGGTGAGTCCACTGAAATGGGTGAAAATGCCAGTGAACCTTTCTAAATATCCATTCAGCTCGTGTGTGTGAAATTTTTCCACAGAGGTAGCATTATGTCTCAGAATTCAGTGATTTGTGTTTCCTGTTGCTAAACACGCTGAACAGATTAATCATTTGAAATGCCAGAGTTCCTTAATACTGTACATTGATGCTTCCACTCCAGAGCCTTGCACCTGTTTTCTATAGCATCCTAATCGGCTAATTACTGTCATTATTTAAGAGCCCGGATAGCATAAATAGTACAGTCATTGACAATAATGTGCAGTTAGGATTAAAATCTTCATTCACGTGACTGACTATTAAAACCTTCAAAATGTATCTTTTCCTGAAAAAAACAATGCACCATCCCAATGGTGGACAACACAAATCAATGAATTGTAATCCTGACTGCAGCATTGTTGCAAGCAGTTACTTTGTGAGTAAAAGCAAAATCTAATCATCTTCTCTCGTGCCTTCACACACAATATCAACTCTTGCTGAAAAGGTAGTGCTTGTATTCTCTTGGGGGTGTAGGAGGATAATGCAAACATTGTGATGTTGTCTAGAGAGAGCCTTTAATGAAAATGCCTCAGGTGGTGCAGCTTTTATTAAAGCACTACCTTCCAGTTTTATAAAACAAGCCGCAGGCTTTGTTGGAAATTCATGTAAGATAAATTCTCCAAGACTTAACCCATCTTGTCAAGTTTGCTGAATTTGCTAACAGGGAGGGAGAGGGGGGTGGGGAGGGGAAAGAAAGGCATCGCTCCCCCACCTCCTGCAACTACAATCTGATTAGGACTTTCATTACCAGCCTGAAATTTTTTCAAAGAGGGGCATCATTTGCCATTATCATATGAAAGCCTAATATTATAGATCCTTATCCAGGGTTACAAGAAGGGAGTTTTGAACCACTTCTCCCTATGATTCCTGCCACTTGACAAAGAAATTTAATACAAAGCTCAAAGCACGATGAGCAGAAGTAATTTAGCAATGAGTGGTTGTCCATGCTATTATCTGTACTTTATTCTGAGTATTTTCTCTCAGTAGCATCTATCTGATATTAGGCTGCGTTAAATACTGGCATGACACAGTGCACCTGGGCCTCTTGGCTTATGCCCAGGCCCCTTCTGTCAGTGAAACTGAGCTGCTGGAATATTATCTGATTTCAAGAGGTTATTACAGTGGTTTTGTGATGTTTGCTTCTGTGAAAGGACAACACGAGGTGTAAATCCCAAAACTGTACCAGAAATGTTATGTTTATGAGACCCTTGTAATGGCGTTTCACAAGATTTTATTGACATTTTATCAGCTTTTATTCTCTTGAAGAGAATGCTCTTAACTAAATAATTGGCAGAGCATCAAACCTCGATACTAACACAACAGCTAGGACATCAGAAATAAATCTGGGCAGGAGTTTTATGTGGCCATTTGCTTCTGACACAGGGATAAATAAGAGGTGGGTCTGTACTTGATGATGGGTTTTTGTGAAAGTAGTTATACAGAGCTAAATCATAGAGCATTGTCATTAGATACTGCAGTAGATTTGACAATCTTGATCAATATTTGTTTTGTGTTATGTAGCACCTGCTTACTTCAGCATATTTTCTAATTAGGTAAGAATTTCCACTAACCTCTTTAGAGTGCAATACAATGTGGTCATTCAGGGAATAGCAAATTATGGCTTTAATTTCTGCAGATCCAATAAAATGCGGTTCAAAGGTTGAAGGGTTTGTTTGGGTTTGATTTTTTTTTTCCCTCAGTCTATTTACATAGGCATATTTGGAATCTTACTGCAGATTCTAACCACTCATTTTAATAGTCATATCTAGTATATTGTGTCCCTTTAGAATTAGCTGTAAAATAACATCTACTAATTGTTTTCCTTAAGTGGAGAAAAGCGATATGGATGCAGGAATGAAACATTTAAGCACCACTGACCTTTCCTGGATATACTCAGTTTTTTCTATTGGCTTGATGTCACAATTTTATTTATCATTTTTATAAAGGAGTGCCGAATGCAGTGATTTTTTTTTTCCTCATAGTGCATTTGTAGTAGACAAAAAAAAGCTGATATTCTGAATTCAAGACTTTTTTCGTTGCTAGAAACACTCAATACATACTAAAAGGAGAAAAATGCATTGTTTCATTACTTTCTCAGCCTTTAAAATGGAATTTACTTTCAGACATAATTTTCTGCTGTTCTCAAATTACCTGAATTAATATTTGCTAGAAGTTTCATGCAATACCAGTGTCGTGAAGAATTTGAATGATGAATTGACAGAAAGGAAATATAAATAAATGTTTTCATGATTGAAAACGCCAAAAGTATTATCAGCAGCAATATGTGTAAGTCTTGAAAAAATTCTTTGTCTTTTTTTTTCCTTTGTATGGCAAGATTTGTGAGTGATTTTGTTGGTATTTCTGAAGGTGTGTTTGTTACCAATGTAGCAGTGAAAGGTGTACTGTAGTGGAGTGCTCTCTGATCTACTCTGCGTTGTACAAGTAATAACGATTTTGTATTTTCTGTGAGCATTAGTTCAAATCAGTTGCTACTTTATGTGAAACAGGATTTCAGCTCAGTTGTTTTGTCCCTTGAAAATCATCCAGGCAGTGAAATGTTCTTTGTATTTGTTGCTAAAAATCTTTGCTCGGTAGGTGGTAAGGATTAAAATGTATGAATTTTTAATTACTCTTCATCTAGCCTTTTAAGAGAGCTTACTAAGAGTGCATTACATGAACCAACTAGCAGATGGATCCTCCTTCTCAACCTTGTCTGACCTACTTACATGTTTAATTTAAGAAACCAAACTTTAAAATAATACATTTGTCCTTTCTAAAAATAAGTATATGAAAGTCCCTTCTGAACTGTCTTGAGTTGATTTATCACTATTTACAAGCCCTCAGAATTATAAGCATTTAGATAAAAAGGGTAAAAGTACTTTGCTATTGTTTCGATTCAGTAGGTCTTTCAATAGAAATTATACCATTGACAGTTCACATGAGATTTTAAATCTTGATTTTTTCTTTCCAATCTCTAAGTGACAAAAAAAACACTAAACATTTTCAGAAATGTAATTTTCAGAAGTAACTGGTTGAGACTATAACTGAGTTATTTCGCTGTGTTATCAATGACATGACATGAGGGCAGCTGAATTTCTGACAAAAGGCAATTGAAATCTGCCAAATATTCCTCGAATTTTCACTTGGAAGCATTAAGCCATTATGCATGCCAACACCATTTGTACTTTTGTCTCCCTCTGCCTGTGCAGTACAAAAAAATCTACTCTGTGCAAAATAAATTTCAGCAAGGTAGAAAATAAGTGGGAACAAGTTTGTTACCTCTGCCAAAAATCAGCTTGTTTTTGAATGACAGTGATTTTCAGGTACCTGCCCTTTTTTCAGTCCTTACTTCTGAGTCCAGTGTGAGATATTTTGTAAACACTGATTTTGGCACTAAGGGAGGTTTTATGGAATGAAAATTGGTTTGATAATTATGTAAATGGGCATACAGGCAAGAAAAAAAAGCAACAACACACTTCTTTTATACATCATATTGGGTTCTGCTGTATCTATTTGTTCATCCAGTTATTGTGTGCAGGCTGAGCCATGTTTCTTGGAAGACAAAGCATGAAAATAATTTCAGTACATGAATAATAGTAGCTCAGATTAAGATGTCTCTAGGAATCGTAAATGCTGTTGAAGCTCTTTGTAACTCAGGAACAATACAGAGTTTTGCATGCCTGCACAAACATGCATTAGAAAAAAATTCACTTTGTACCTTACAGAGTCATAGAATGGCCTGGGTTGGAAGGGACCTTGAATGTCATCCAGTTTAAGCCCTCTGCTGTGGGCAGGGTCACCTTCCACCAGACCAGGTTGCTCAGAGCCCTACCCAGACTGACCTTGACCACTTCATAGATTTTCTCCAATATTGCATCAACTCTATGACTCTGCTGTTTTTGTCAGGGTATGACTGTAGAAATCTACATCCTGATAACAGTTTAAAAGAGAGAGCTACCTAATAAGGCCTCCTTTGTCACTACATAACAAGTCCATCTTTTTGTGCTTATTTGTGGTTTCTCCACTTTAGTGTCAGACTAACATAGCAGATTATTTTTCCTCTCTGGTGTTCTGGTTATCCCATCATTCCGATATACGTTCTCATTTACAAAATTATCATCACTCCTTTCAAAAGGCATATCTGGAAGGTTTCTCCTGTAGACCGTGCTATGAAATGACATCCACTAATTGTTTAAGTTACATGGGAAGCAGTATAACAGTAATACATGACATAAACGAAACATGTGAGCACAGCTGACCTTTAACAAATATTTCTCAGTTCCTTATATTGGTTTGATGTTGCTTTGTGATTTATTTTTTATTCCTTACAATGGAAGCTTCCGTTTTGCTTTTAATAAGAAGTGTGCCAGTTTGTATTCGAGGAGGTAGATTGAATCTGGATTTTCTCTGTGATCTGAGCTGTTAAAATAAATACCACAGGGGTGTAATAGTGTTGACCTCTGAAAAGGGTTTTTTTTTTCCTCTGTAAAGGATTCTTCTCAGCGAGAAGTACTCTGTTATAATGAAGATTTTTATAGTTTCCCTGCAGGTTGCAAAAATGTTCTCAAAAGAGAATATCACTTTTCTTTGGTTATTACTGTACCATACTGTTACTGCTGGTTTATGAAACTTTTTATATCAATGCATCTTTCCTTTCCATAGTCAAAGATTTAACACCACTTTGTCCATTGCCCTGTGTAGCTGGATAGAATTCTTGAATAAAGCAGTTTTTTCCGAGTTGTATATTATAGGCTACAGGAAAGATGCTGTTCCTTCCCTTTGGTGTTCAGCCAGTGCACTGCCATGCCACATCTGTTGGACACTGGCTCCAAGGGTGGCTGAAAAGACTGATTTTAAGTACCTACACTCCCTTTACGTCACCAGGCTCAGCAGAATAGCTATTTCGTGCTCTGGTAACTTTATAATAGAGACAATGAGTGGGGCATGTGAGACACAAGAAGTTGTGTGAACAGCTGTGGTGCCAAAAGCCTACACTTCTGAGTTAGAGTGTCTTCATTTACTTCTGAATAAGTGTGCCCCCTTCTGAGAGAAGACATTTTGTGAGAATAAAGCTTTAATCAGAAAGGAAAGTATTGTTTTAATCTCCATGGGCTAGTGCAGAGCTTTTTTTATTTTTTAAATCTTGTCCAAGTTTTGTAACTTGTACAAGAGATGGGGACCATCACTATCTCCAGCCTCGCTTTTGAAGAACAGCTCTTGTGTTTGATAAGCTTTGAAAAGGGTTTGACATGACCTTGTGCACTGGGCTTTTGGGGGACATATTACACACAACTCTGAGGTCTTAGTCAGGCTTCATGCAAATTTTAACGTAGTTGTTGAATTGTAGGTTTTATTCTTCTCCAGACCAATACTTTTTGCAGCAGGTATTGACGAAACTTAAGATCTCATGGCTGTGGACCCTTGTGATCCAGAAATCCACATTTGCAACCACAGGATTGGGCAGCCCATTGAAAGTGGTTTGGTGTACTCTTTGGAGGCAGGACCTCACAGGGCAATTTTAGAAGAGGTAGTCTGAATGGCTGGAATTAGAGTTTCATTGCTAGGGTTGAGTACTGAACAGAGGTTACCTCTGTAAACCATGTCTAAGCAGTTTTGGGTAACAAAGGAATGCAACGTAACCAATTCTGTGCTTTCTTGTCAAAATATGATGTATTTCATATATTTCTGAATCAGAACCTGGGTCTCCATTTCAGTTTCCTCAGACAAACAATTCCAGCTTTTTGCCCAGAGATCTGCCTTTTTATATCTTGCTCTACTTTCTACTGTTTTCCTACTCCATACATGAAATTATTTTCATAGAATCATAAAATACCATGAGTTGAAAGGAACCCACAAGGATTATCAAAGTCCAACTCTTGGCCTTGCACAGGAGACACCCAAGAATTCCCACCATGTGCCTGAGAGCATTGTTCAAATGCTCCTTGAACTCTGTCAGCCTTGGTGCTGTGACCACTGCCCTGGGGAGCCTGTTCCAGTGCCCAGCCACCCTGAGGGTGAAGAACCTTTTTCTAATATCTAACCTAATGGACTTAGCCCCTTATTGAAACTAAAAAGAAGAAGTTTTCTAACTTTCTTTGTTACTTTTTATGGTGGAATTTTTTTTTTCTTGTGCTTTAGTTTTGGTTAGGCAGTGGAGTTAATGCATCAGGATCCTATTTCCTTGAAGTATGTCCAGTCTTATGAAATGTACTTTATGACATCTTTCTTCCTCATCATCCCCATCCAGACAACTGATAAAATTTCCAGCCTTGTTTAAAACAGGTCAAGGATAATTTCAAGGTATGTCACCAGTTTAACATGGTGGATAATGCCCAGTAAGCTAGATTAGTTACTCATACTTTGGGTCACTGGAAAGCCTACTGAAAACATCTGGCATCTGCCATTCCTGAATTTATATGTATATGTTAGGTGCCTCTTTTTTCTTGTTCAGGAGTACTGCCTTTATTCTTGGCCCATTTAGTTACATTTCAGTTGAAACATTCTCTTGAATAGACCAAGAATTAGCTGTATATATAGTGATGGCATTTGAAAAATACAGCTGCTGCAAGATTTTTGTGGAAGTAGAAAGAATGAATGCACAGTATTATAAAATGCTGAAGCTACATTTTTTTAATAGTGCCATTATTTTTTTTAGCAATCTCTCTTGAGAATATTAACCTCAGAAACTTCTCTCTCATCTTACTTTTTTTAACCTGTTCTCTTATATCCATGTGAATTGTTCCTATAGCTTTGTTGGGAACTGCTTTTGTGTTGTTGCTTCCGTGCTTGACTTCTGTGTTTTTTCCTCATGTTTTATCCTCCACAGAGCACTATTGTATCCTAATGAACACTTTGCACATTCTAGTTTTGTATCTTAATGCAGGAATGGAAAAATATAACAAAGTAAAATATATGCATGGTTTATAAATAATGTTTTAGAGTAGTCAGAATTTTAGAGTCCCATAAGGTGTGCCAATTTAAGGAGACAGATTTAAAAGTCTTGTGTGTCTTTTCTTCTTTTTTGGTTCTTTCTGAAGCTGGTTGCTTCATTGACTGACTGTATTTTATTTTTTTTTAATAACTCATGATATCGAGGATATGTATGTTAGTTTGAAACTATTTTGAAAGAAAAACGCAGTAATTAATGTAGTTTGTCCCTATATATGTCAGCAATGGATCTGGTATGCATTCTTACACCCCAGCTAGCTTGCTTTAATGCTCACTGCACTGAAGATCTTCAGCAGTTATAGCACAAGTTGCTGCGTTCTTGAATGGACTTAGCCAAAATGATAAATACCAGCAAGGATGTGTTAGTATCCTTAACTCTGTGTTAATATCCATAACTGATGTGTGCATATCCAAGAGCTAAAAGTTTATTTCAAATTTTGGTTAAGAATTTTTAAGAAAATACTGTGATTTGAATAGGCAGTGGGAGGTCTTACTTTGTGTTTTCAGAGCTCAAGCTTTGGAAAAGTACCCATCAGCAGTTTTAACAGTAACATTATACTTTTTGGGGTGGTGAGAGAAGGGCAGAGGGAGGGCTGAAAGTAAACAGGGCATCTATTTCTTCAGTTCAAGTTAAATATTATGTCTTAATTTCACTAGTGTGTGATGTCATCGTAATCATTACTCTCTTTCAACTTTGTAGACTTGCCACCTCCTCCTTTGCCACCTCCAGCTATAAAATCACCGACGGCCCAGTCCAAATCCCAGCTGGAGGTGCGGTCGGTCATGTTGCCAAAACTTGCTTCTATAGAAGCGAGGACAGACAGATCTGCGGAAAGGAAAGGAGCCAGCTACAAGGGGAGGGACGGGGTGGATGGGAGGCAGCACTCAGACGTGCGGACAAATTCGGGAGAGCGGAGAGGAGAGTCACAGGAACAGCAGAACGATGGGAAGCTGCGAGGAAATAAAGCACCAAAACGAGACGGCGCACCAGCAAAAACTCATCTTCTTCAAGGTTATTTTACCTGCTCTCTGTTTACTGAAGCATTGGGTGTTCATCACAAGGAACAGGCCAGCTCTTTTCAGGTTGCCAAAGTGAAGTTAAATCTGCTGAATTGGCACCATTTATTGTGATTATACAGTGTTAATATAGGTCGCATTGCAGGTTCTTGTTAGGGTGAAACAGAAATACAAGCTTATGAAAAATAGATTTTCTATCTTGCGGTCCTTAGACCCGTCATCTTTAAAACCGGTGCTGGGGAAGCACTAACAGAAGTATTCCTTGGGAGTTGGAAGGATCAGTGTCCTTGCTCCTACTATACATTTATAGTCTAGTTATATTTAATCTATCTCATTATGATCTGATGTATAAGGAGGCTGAGTAAAGTTGATCCAGACAGTAGATCTGCAAGTCAGATACTTAACTATTCTACCAGAGAATCTGCACTTGGCCTATTTTGCCTCTTTGTAAAGGAGAAAGGGGCCAGAATGATGCCTGGTCCTGCTTCAAAAGTATGAAAGCCCTAATAGTCATGCACTAGTTGTAAATACTAACTGACATGGCATTATATGAGTCAGATCTAATCAAAGTAATCTCTTGTATATGGAAATTAGTAAGATTACTAATTAATGGAACATGATTAATGGAACTTGCCAATTGTTAGCTTAGACTTTCAACACAATTGATACAAATGCCTGGTCCTTGCTACCTGCAGGCATCCAGGGATAATATCAGGGGTGAGTGGGTAGGAAGTTGGTTCAACGGACACATGAGTAAGAGTTTGGTTACAAGGGATTGCTATAGAAAAAAGTTATTAGAAGATTACCATAGAGGATGATGCTGAAATTTTAAAATGACCACTAACTGTGTTTCAAACTCAGTCCAAGAAATGCAGGGTCCAATATTTGGATAGAATGAGTTCCTTGTGTCATACATATGTTGTCATTTCCTCCGACTCAGTCATATTAAAAATATACTACAAAGAGTGGGTTTTTTTTCAGTTTCCTGTAGAACATAGGTCAAGGACTCCAAATTGTAATGAAGTGGACAGTAATCATGAATTAGTTTTTCTGTGGAGAATGTTACCATGTAAATAATATAAATTTCCACCAGAAAGCTTCTATAATGCTGTTATGGAAACACAGTATTTCATATTCTTGTCAGGCATCACTTTAAACCCCCCAAGAATCATAAAAAGCAAAATAAATCAAGTACATGCAGAAATTTTAGTATCTCTGGGCTTGTAAACATAACAGTGTATGCATTTAATTTTACAGAGGACATCCTGCCATATTCTAGACCAACGTTTCCAACATCCAATAATCCTAGAGATCCCAGTTCCTCTAGCTCTATGTCATCAAGAGGATCAGGAGGCAGACAGAGGGCAGATCAAGCCAATCTAGCCCGAAGGAATGTTGCAGAAATGCAAGTACTGGGAGCATATGAACAAGGAGAAGAGGAAGAAGAAGAAGAAATGGAGGTAATTGCAGTTTAATATTGAAGATGACAAGAATAAAGCTATTTTCTGTGTTTAGTAAGATGCCAGGAAAAAAGACTTTTGAACCAGAAATATTTCCATTCAGATAAATTAGAACGTTTGTCTGTCTATTAAAGTTATAGTCAACAAAAAAAAATTAACTAAGAATATGTCAAAACATAAAACCCAAGTAATATGCAGTATAATACATTATCCAGATTCTTTCAAAACTGAAAATAAAGAACCTAGGTACACCATGACAGCACCTTTCACATTTTTTTACAGTTTATCATTCTAGATTTTATTAGACTTGGATACATGAACTTTTTCTTCTTTTTTTTCTGCCTAATGATATTAATTCAATTTAAATTCTGATTGTAGAAGGGGTGGCCAGCGTACAGTCACACTGCTGCGCGTAATTAAAAGTAGTCATTATCATGTAAAGGTAGCAAATCTCTAAGAAG
Organism: Campylorhamphus procurvoides; assembly: GCA_013396655.1. NCBI lineage: Eukaryota > Metazoa > Chordata > Aves > Passeriformes > Dendrocolaptidae > Campylorhamphus > Campylorhamphus procurvoides. Next base: position 700,768 of record WBMV01004514.1, read on the forward strand.
TATGTAATGAAATTTAACATGTAATAATTTATGTCCTCTTTTTTTTAATACAGGAAACAGAAAGCTGAAGACACCGACATGTACTGTAACAGGCTTTTAAAATCTAATCAGAAAAACAAAAATCACTTAAGATGCCTCAAGTCTGATGATGTTTGACGCCAGAAATAATGTTCAGTGCAATCAGAGTGTACAATTTTTCCTTTCTCTTCATGCCATCAGAATGCTAGTTTTTATTTTACTCTTTCTTTGTAAACCCTCCTTACTAGGGACGGCCCTTGCCTGTTCCGTAACGCTACGTGCATCACCTTTGCTGCCCGAGGAAGCAGGTACGCTGCTCTTCGTGGCACTTGGGCCAGCTGCTGCTTCAGGATTAGAACAGAAGGGAATTCCAGAGCCTGGGATGCTGAAGTTCCTCCCCAGCGAGGCAGTGCTCGGTGCACTGCCAGCACACCAGAGAGTCTGTCGGGAACATCGCGTTGGTCAAAGGGATCCCCGAGGTGAACATCGGGCAGAGCGTTCTTTGGTTCTCGGGGTCTCGCTGTGGTCTGCAGTCAGTGCAAATGGTATCTTGCAAGTTCACTACAGACTGTGTGTCTTGTGTTCCGCCAGTCTCTCGCTAACCTTCGGCAGATGATACAGTTTGACAAATGCAAGTAAAATTAATTTGGGATGAGGTGGCTCTTGTTGTAAATATGTACTCATTTTAAATCCCCTGTGGTACTTTGATTTGTCTTTCCATTTTCATCATTAAGTACATTCTTATTAAAAATGTCCTTTGGGATAAGCAGGAGATAAGACAATGTGATTGCTATTTGCCTAATCATAGCATGAGCAAGTTTATCTGAAACTTTCTAATTTTCAGTTTCAACCGTGCTTATGAAGAGAAAATCAATGGACATTTTTAATAATGATTAGGTAATATCATCAACTGTTACTGGCCCAAATCTCAGACCTCTACTTGTGTCAATTCACCTTAAAGAAGTGCCACTTAAAGAAGTTTTGTTTGATCTTGGTGATGAATTTTTTTGTAATGCACTGCTTATCTTTTTTTTTTTTTTTTGGTTTTAAAAGCACAATCACTAAACTTTGTTTGTAAACCATTGTAACTATTAACCTTTTTTTTTTGTCTTATTGAAAATGTTAAGCATTTGTTTGGGATATTGTTCAGCTTTTTGTTAATGCTCTATGTTTGTATTTGGAATATTTGAATGATGACAGACGGTAAAGTAAAAACGTAAATGTGGGCCATAATCAAAACACTTCTCGCTTTTCCTGGACTTACAGAAAATTACCAATTTTTCTGTGGCCTCTCTCAACATTGGATTATCATTAAAGCTGAAATAGAGGCATTAGTTGCATTGAATTTGCCAAATGATGTCCTCTGTCTGTAGATTTTATGATCTTTTTTTGTAATTATAAAATTTCTTTGTCATTGGTGCTAATGGAAGAATGTGTGTTTGTTTATTGACAGCTATCAGGACTAGCCCCAATGGAGAAAAAAAAAAAAGGAAAAAAAAAAGAAGAAAAAAAAGTGTTTTGGTGTTTACCGAGGACTGAAATTTTTCATTTAGCTGATTTTTAAAGAAAGGTTCCATAGAAAGGGTGTGCAAGTACTAAAGGAAAAATCCATGTGATTAATGTTTTCATTATGTTCATGTAAGAAACCTCATATTTTAGCCATAATTTTGCATACTGAGGATCCAATAATCAGAAAAGTAATTTTTGTCACATTATTTATTAAAAATGTTCTCAAATACATTATCTTTCTTGCATAGTTTCTTGTGTTCCCTGAAACATAATTGTAGGGGCAACTCTCACCTTATTTATATTGGTAAGAATCAGAATCCGTTCCCCTGAAATCATGCAGTTACAGTAGTGTGAGCAAAGTGGGAGAGGTGGATGCAGCCTAAAATTTTACATAATTACAATTGATTGCCTGAAAGATCTGATTTCTGGGTGCTTCATGAACTGTGATAATGAAAACTTCTCTTAGCCTGCCAATTTCCAGGGAGAGCTGATGAAGAAAATCTGTACCAGCAAAAGCATTCACCTCAGGGGTGAGACACGTTTGTCACAAAGGCCAAATAAGTGGAGAGAGCATGAATATTATGAGTCATATGTTTGTTGGGACCTGCACAAATGCAAGTTTTTCTTCCCTTCCTGCTGTCCTCCTGGGCTGTAGCCATTCTGTGGTTGGCAGAGTCCTGCTGTGGATCACAATCAAGTAGGTGATTGTCCCTTTTCCACTCTTGCATTTTCAGAAGCCTGCACTCCTACTGATCACCCCGTTCCTGCCTTTCCTTATCCTGTACCCGTCATCCGAGTTGGAAAAAAAAAAAAGAGATAAAAGAAAATATAGATAGCCAGCACATTCCCTCAAAAACAAAAAACAAACAAACAAAAATATCCCAAACACTATATCTTTTATTCAAAGAAGTATTTTTGCTTCTTTTCACTGCCTTTCTCAAAGAGTGTTAATGAGTCTGGAGCTACATCCTGAGGTGCTACAGTGCACCACAGCACCCACTATCTTTCCACAGAACATTATTGCTAGAGCCTTGAAAGCTTAATCAGTCATAAGCCTCAAGTATAAATTTTTTTTGTAGTTGTAGCTTTGAAGCAGGTAAAGTACAATAAGTTACATGTTTTTGTGTTGCTTTCTGAGGGATGTCTTCAGTCCTCATGCCTGAATTCAGACCACCTGGTTTGGAGCCGGCATTATCCAGAACAGAATTTGCCACAGGAGATACCCACCTGGCCTGCACCTTTCCTTTGGAGGAGGCAGGAGAGATTGGTTTAGTGGGCACAGCTGAATGTCTTTCCTGACACCAGGAAGCAGTCTTTTGGTTTGGGGTTTTGCCACAGCAGGGTGTGGGGAGCAAGGTGGAGCTCAAAGAAGTGTCTCTGAGCACATCAGCCCTTGGCACAAAAGCTTAAGCTGCTGCCAGAGGTGTTGTGGTGTATCCAAAACTGGGCTGTGGTTGCAGCTGAGGTCTGTAGACCTCTGTAAGGTATGTCTGCTCAGAAATCCCAGTGCTGCATGTCTGAACTAACAGGTACCCTCTTCATTCTGCACTGGCACGGTGACAAACTGGAAACCACACACTGGAACCCCAGCCAAATCCAAGGCCACCTGTGTAGCTTCACTGGAAGTCACACTCCACATGAGGTTCTGACCTCAGACAGCAGTAAGTGGGAAATGTTGCCCTATGTGTTTTTTTAATGAAGTTTTTATAAATTTGCTGGTGTTCCCTAAGAAGTTATTTGGATTGCATTCACCCATGATTAGCAGTGTCTTGAGGCAGCGACTTGCAGAGTTGTCAAGGTTTCTTGCACTGTGTTCTTACCAAAAGCAATGTAATCAAGATAAAATATGCACAAGCTTCATCTTAAAATTATAAGTCTTGTTAATTGCTACTGACGCACACTTGAGTTAGTCTTTGGCATTCAGGTACAGTAAAACAAGGTCATTTATGCATAGCTACGTTACCTAAAGAGTTATGAAGTGATGGGCAAGCCAGGACAACAAAAGAAAGTAGTGGTCAGAGCTTTTGGCTGTGCTCCATATCTGAAGAAAACAAGTATTGGTATTAGAAAATCCATAGCTTTTGTGTGCTAAGTTAGTATAATTGATGGAGACATTTTTTGTTGTAGTGTGTCCTGGGAAATGTGTGACTTTCTGTTAAGTTTTACGTTACTCATAGTAATATTTGTTCATGTACTATGAAAGTAGTCAAAAATAATGTTTGTAAAATTTTAGAATACGGCTTGCATGTATTTTAGCATTATCTATCAGTTTATCTTCCAATGTGTAATTATTCTGAAGCATAAGTGACAAAGTGGTTTTATTTTAGGGTAACGCAAATATTCCCTAGATCTATATTTGCAAAAAATTGTACAGGAGTAGGTTAGCTGTAACTGATCATGGAACCCAAGCAACATAATTTGCTTCAGCTCCTGTAAATATATTTAAACTATCAACTCACTTCCTCTGTTCCAGAGCCAACTATTTGTTACAATGCCAACCTAGTTAAATTATCACTTTAGTTAGAGTGTAAATTTTACACAATGTTTTGCATTTAACATTCTCTTCTCTAGTTTTCCGTAATCTATGATCTTTCTTCAGTAAATTTAAGGAACAGAGAACTTCCATGGGAAAAATGTAGGATCTGTCTAATATAGCATCTGTTCTGCAATGTGCTTTTTCAAAGCTAACCTCCAAGCCCTGTGTTCAGATTCTAAAAGATTTTTAACTATCAGCAACAGAACCAGCTATTAAAGTTAAAAGTACGATATCCCTTAAGCGAAGCTTAGGAATTAGTTAAAGAATCTACTTACAAGTGGAGAAAAGGATTTTATATGGTGTTTTTGCTTATGCTACAAATGAAAACCTTTTGCAAATGAAAGTCCTACTGTATAAGGGAAGCATTATAGTATGCTTAGTATCCACACAGGAAGGTAGTGGTATCTGCAAATGCAGATTGTCATGTGTGTGCAGTTTCGTATTTGCTGAAATTAGGGCTGGGAACCCAGAGCTGGGAACTCCGATGAAAGGTGGACTCAGTTATGGATGTTTGAGGTTTACCCACACATGAGTAACTCTGGTGTTGCCATGGTCATCATCCTCCCTACACATGCCCTTCAGCATCTTCATTTTGTATTGAGCTAACTGAAGAGATAAGAATTTAAGTCACACGATGGATCTTTTAAACCTGACAAGGACTGTGGATCTCAGTGTGAACTGTTTACACAGGTTTTGACTTCATTTAGGTGTTCTTTTCTTATTGTATCTGATGATTTCTTTGCTGCCTATAAATGTGTTCTTCATAAAGCCAGGGCACTGTTGTGCTGTCTGTGACAGTGAAACACTTGAAGATTAGGAACATTATTTCTTAAACTGCTCCTTTCTTTTTATCAAGCCACTGAATTGAGGATCACAGAAACAGTCAAAGATTTGAGATGGCACCATGGAAATGAGGATCCCTTTACACTTTCTGTCCAAATTGAGGATGTGAAAAAAATCCCCATCCTATTCAGAAAGAGGAAAAGGAATTGGTGAAACTGCAATCCAGTCTCTATGAAAGCTATAAAGCGGGAAGACAGACTGAAGGGGGAGAATCAAGGTGTATAAAGAGAAAAGAAAAACTGAGGAGCTGAAGAACCCAAGTCTCATTGAAGCTGATGGCAAAAATACTGTTGAACTCTCCTGGAAGTAAATTACCTCCATATGAAATGGCTAACAGCAGCCATCACAGTTCAAAGAACACTGAAAGAAGAGTGAAATCCTGGCTGCATGCTTGTTTTGATGGGGTTCCTTGCTAATTATACACCAAATGGCCTAATTTTAAGCTACCAGAAAAGTGGGGGTTTAATTAACCTTGGTATTCAACTTGCTTGTCGCATGAGGTGATGAGGATGAGACCTACTCAGTTCTACTCTCTTTTCTGTGTGGCATAAAGTGGAGCCAATTGCTTTTCAGATTTTTTTTGGAACGTGACAATCAAAGCCATGATGTTAAAAATGGTGTTTATTGATTTTTTTTTTTCCAGGCCTAAGGTATTTTTAGCAAAGGCAACATCAGGAAATGTAGAATAAAACTACTTAGTATTGACTTTTATTCTGTGGCTTCCCACAGTCTTAAAGAACAGATATGGTTCAAAGTCAGCAGCAAGGGATAACAGTAAGGAGCTTTGATGCATAGAAGGACAAAAGCAAAACAAAGCAAAATCATTTAAAAAAAAAAAAACCCTCACCTCCTCTTTCAGCAAATGGTAACTAATGGGATATTTTTAAAGCACTTGGATAGCATGAAAATAATGGCCAAGAACTTTTATTTCCACTATGTTAGTTGTCACCGAATCAAAGATTTTGTTATGTTCCTGAAAAAGATGTTTACAAAAGAAATTGCCCTCTACTGAGGCAAATACAGAGCAATGCAGTTCCTCCTGTCTAGTAAAAGCCTGAAAAAAGTGGGGCCGGGACCTAGGTCCTGCCACAATCTTGTCAGCAGTGTGCCAAGTCATTGCCTCACTGGTCACTGACCTTACTAATACTAATTCAATTAGAAACAAAATGTTACTTTCCATAGCCTTTGTTAATGATAATACAAAAGTGGCAGCATTTGATGGTTTAGACAGCTTAAAATTTACAAGCCATTATAATCCCAAAGTCCGTATTTCTTGGATAACAATACCTGAAGTAATTGTAGAGACAATGCAAGGTGCCAATGGAGTCCAGTCCTATAGGAAACAAAATCCATTTAGGCAGATGTAAACAATTCATGAGTGCCAAATGGCTAGGCAGATAGATAGATCTATCTATTGATCTGTTCCTGGAGCTAACTTTGCTCTTCTGTGATCCATTTAAGAGGGGCATCTATATTATTATGCTGCTTCTACTGTAGGTTGAATTCTTTCCAGGACATCACAAGAATCTTCATTAGCTTTATGTGCACAAGAAGTAAAGGAAAATTACATATATTTTTTTCATTAACCTAAACTTCTCTACGCTTCTATGCTTGCATTTTGACATTCTTTTCACTTCCCTTTTACCCTTCTTCCTGCAAAAATGTCACAGAGTGTACAGGATGCAGATTGGCTGTCTGGTTTGCTAAAACACTTGCTGTTTGTTGGCCACATCTGTGCCTTTGGTGAGTACTTTGTGAATGCTTCTCTTCAGCGAGATTTTTTAATTTTTCCTTTAAATCTCAGTGTAGTACTATGAAACCAAAACCGTATCTTCACTGGGAACCTAATCCATGGGAGTCTATTTGCTTGTCTGTTACAAAAGCAGGCAGTAAATCCAGAGCACACAGTACAAACACGCTATCCTGCCTATGCAGCACTTTTGAGAATTTATCCAAATCACAAAGACTGGCAGAGTGCTGATGTTCAGTTTCTGAGGTCTTGCAATGTTTTCCTTTGTTCCACATGAATAAATGCCACAATACAAGCTCAGCCTGATGACACTCTGGGAATGCAGCAGCTCGTACAGTCCTTGCTTACATCCACATGCACATATATGTACTTCTGCAGCTTTCACAGGGCTTTGTCCACTGTGCTCCAGGAAGGAGGTTGGGTGAGGCAGCACATGAAGCTACATGTAAAGTGACAAGGGCTGAAGAGATTGTTCTTTCCAGAATATTAGTCTCAGGCCATGAAAGAAATCAGCTTGTCAAACCCAAAACTATTTGGTCTTCCTGTCACTCTGATCTGTGATGAGCTGATTAAGTGTGCAAGTGCTTGGAAAGGAACTGGTCAGAAACTGATGTACTCAATGTCCTGAATCTAAAATCTGAAGTTTAAAAAGGGAGTTTGAAACTGTGCTTATAAGTATTTTTTGGTTTGTTTTTGTGGATTTTTTTTTTGCCCTTGCAGAAGAACAAGTAAAGACTGTTAAGTTCCTACTTTACTGTATATGAAAGCTTAGGAGTAAAATAAAAAATAACAGGTGAGATTGCCATTTTTGGCTACCACAGTAACCATCACAAAACTCTCAAATGACAAATTTCAGCTACATCCATTTTTTACACTACTGACAGATTAATAAGGCTGTGCCAACAAGATACCGATGAGCACGTCTGAGCCCCATCTTAAAATGTAGGAAAAGAACCTTGAAGGAATATTCTCACTGAAATAGCAAACGAGAGCTTAACTGTATTTCCTGCAGTAGAAGGGTGCTACAGACACTTAACTTTTGCAGCAGATATGCCTCAGAACAGTCTGAATCCCTGTGGCAATTAGAATTAAGATACAGAGGGATTAATTTAATGTCTGTCAAGCACTCTGAATATGAACATTTCTGTATAAACCATAAGTAGTAGTAGCACTTCTGTCAGTTTTGCTTTACAATCACTCAGGATGTTTTCTCAGTAGCTTTTGGAGAGCTTTTATTTAGTTACTTAACCAGTCCACTGAAGTGCGATAAATCTATATTACAGAAAAAAAAGGAAAACAAAAAATTGATTTTATGTGGATTCTCTTTTTTGTTCCACGCTCAGTGCTTGTAGGCTTGCTTTCTTGGATGCATGCACACTGTCACTGTTTTGACATCATACCCACACTGGGGAAATGCAGATTCCAAGTGCCAGGAAAACACATATGTAATAATTTCAGTTGCTTTATATTTCTTGTTGACAGCAAACTATGAAGGATGTTAGTCCAGCTAACAATGGGAATTTTGTTGCTATCAGTGATATACTGCCAAAGTTCTTAACAAAGTGTATGATTCAATTCATCAATTTTTAAATAAATCAATTCAGGTATTCCTATCAATTTATATAAAGAATCAAAGGAAAACTGGGATGAAAAATATGAATGGTACTTTCCTTAAGTGTTTTATGGTTGCAATACTTCTACAATCAGAAGCAAACAGTTCTCCATGATTCTGATTATTGTCATCAAAAAATTTTGTCTTGGTGAAAGATGGCATGTTAAATTTTTTTCCCAGAAATACTGAAACTAATGTTGAAAAATGTTTCTATTAAATGGTTAGGAATCTCATTCAACATATCCAAAGAAGGCTTGTGTGACAGATTTGTGAAGAACATACAAGAAATATTCTGAATATTTCTTCAAGCAATATTCTGAATATTTCTTCAAGCATTATAATGAGCAGCATAGTATCTTTATCACTTTCCCTTTCCTAAACCAGCTGCTTAGAAACTTCAATTTTCTACTAAATAGATCATAATTTTTGCAGTTGACTAAGATATAGCAGGATATTTTCCCTCCCTCTTAGGCTGCAAGTAGCAGAAATCTAAATTTTAAACAATGTTATGTTATTAGACAATCTTCATTACAGATGCCATAACATGGTCTAGATTATGGCCTCTCAAAACAGAATGCTGCTTCCAGCCTGTCTCCATTTGTCACTTCAGGTGGTTGGCTCCTCTCACTGGGTACCTATGTGAGCAGTGCTGCCCTGACATAAACTTTCCAATATAATTAGTATGAAAATACAAGGCCAAATGACATTCTGAGACTCTCAGTGGAGCCCCTTGGGGATCAATTTTGGGACAGTCTTATTCAATATTTTCATTAAAGCACTTGGCATGAAAGCAGGAGTCCGATAATGAAATGTGCTGATCACGAAAGTTGTGAGCAATTGTTGTGGAGGAGCAGTGGGTCACCTTGAGGGCTGGAGTATCAGAAAAAGCAGGAAATTAAGCAGTTCACTATGCAAGGTCATGCTGTTAGGAAGTAAAATGATTGTCCATTATATCCTGAAAATTCATCGGTTGTAAACAGCAGTGTGGAGGAAAAAGACCTGTCTGCATCATTGAAAGTTCTAGATGCTCCCAGGGAGGCAATGCCAATAAAAACAAAGCAAAATAAATGCAAACCTGAGATATCCAATAAAATATATTTCCAGTAGAAAGAGAGAAAAATGTAGATTTCATTATCTCACCACTTTAAAAAACACAAATGGGATGCTTTGTTCAAATCTAGTTGTTCATGGAGCTGATGGTGTGGAGTTTATAGAAAATTAGATCTACACTCTGTAATCGCATATGCTCCTTGTAAACAGGTTGTAGTAAAGAGATTTTCATTCCTGTCATAGTGCAACTTCTTGATAGGAGCTCTCATGGAAAACCAGTTCTTTGACATGTTTATGTGTGAAAAATCCAGAATAATTTCTCTTTGGCCTCAGTGTAGTTGGACTAAAATTTCAGTGAAAACTCACTCTTCAGTAGCAACCTGTTGACAGCTGGACTCATCAGGAAAGTCACGAAAGAACAAGATGCAATTTTTCCTCTGACTTCTGAAGCTCTGGCTCTGAAACTGGCTGAAATTATTGAGTATCACATTCACTTTCAGAGCAAGGCATTAAGGTCAATGCTTAAGTGAGGGTTTTCCCTCTAAACCTTCATCTAAAGATAGAGAAAAGTGAATAGTTGTCTTAGTGGTTCTGGAGAAATGGCAGCGTACCAATAGCTTGAGATAACCTGTGGTGGTCTGCTTGGTTTCACTATTCAGACAATTAAATGGATAGACAAAAAATAATGAACCTTGTTCCTGCAGTAACTGGTCTTTTTGAAAGAGATCTCAAGACGAATGTTTCACCCTAACTCGAATGTAAACCAGAGGTGGTTTTGTATGTTTCCAAAAATGACAGCTGAGACCATCTGAATGTCTGAGACAGCTCAGAGAAAAAATTGTAAGAGAGTGAAAATGACATTATGAGAAGGGAGAAGAAAAGTTCTCCAAAAGTAAAGCTCAAAAAAAAACAAAAAAGCATGGTCCAGAAGACAAAGAAAGAAAAACTCTGTGAGATTATGCAAGTCCCCAGGAAGCTGGAGAGAATAAATGTAGCCAAAAGGTAGATTTTATGTGGTGTAAAGGAGCAAGAGTGCCATGGGAGCAGTACCAGAAGGGCAACAGGGCAGAAGTTTGAGTTACCAGAAACAAGGATGCTCACAAGGTTGCAGAGATCATCTCTGGGCCCAAGGAAAATACTGCCTAGTGATAACTCTCTGATGCCACATTATTGATGATCAGTACTTGTCTTACAGGCAGTAACTGCCATGCTTGAGAGCAGAAAACACGTTCCCTCACAGTTAGTTTAATGCAGTCAATTTTTTTTAGTCTAGTGCATCCTTTTTATATATTTTTTTTATACAGTATTATGTGAGATTTTGCAGAGGCTGCTGAGCTTTTGGGGCTGGAAGTCAGCTTGAAGAAGACAGAAGTTCTCTACCAACCTGCACCTCAGGAAGTTTTCCATCATCCCCACATCACCATAGGCGAATCAGAGCTTAAGTCAGTCCTGCAGTTCAGCTATCTGGGAAGCATCACTTCTTCAGATGGTAAGATTGACAGAGATAGACAATAGGTTAGCAAAGGCATACAGAGCTTTCGGAAAACTTCATAAAAGAGTCTGGCGCAATAAATACCTGAAGAAAAGCACAAAGATCGGTGTCTACAGAGCCATTGTACTGTCTACTCTCCTATATGGGTCTGAATCATGGGTCATCTACTGCCACCACCTGCGACTCCTTGAGCGCTTCCATCAGCGCTGCCTCCGTACAATCCTAAACATCCACTGGTCTGATTGCATAACCAATGTGTCTGTCCATGAACAGGCAGAGATCCCCAGTATCAAGGCTGTGCTGCTGAAAATGCATCTGCGCTGGGCAGGGCACGTCTCCAGGATGGAGGATCACCGCCTCCCTAAGATTGTGCTCTATGGGGAACTCGCCACCGGCTGCCGCTAGAGAGGAGCCCCGAAGAGGAGATACAAGGACTCCCTGAAACAATCCCTGAGCCTTGGCCATATTGACCACCATCAATGGTCCACTCTGGCTTCCAGTCGGGAGAAATGGAGACACACCATCCACAGCGCTGCTGCCTCCTTTGAGAACACATGCAGAATCAGCCTGGAGGAAAAAAGGCAACACAGGAAGAACCGTGCCTTGCCAATAATGCTGATGGAGACTTTCCACTGTGCCTTTTGCAATCAGACTTGTCTATCTCACATTGGCCTTTTTAGCTACCAGTGTGATTGTAGCAAGCGTGGGTAGAGCCCTCTCCAAATCTTTGTTCGTGAAGCCAAGCTATGATGATGACGATGATGTGAGACTGCAAAAGGGATTCAGTGTCCTGAAATTTTTCACCCAAGGTGAAACCTTTCACCCAAGGTGCTAAGTGTGAAAATAAAAGAGGTCATTTTTAAATATACTTTAATTATTTAGAAGCCTAGAATTCAGCCCCTGAGCATGTCTTGCTGCATTCAAATATTTTAGGCCCCTTAACGTTATGTTCATGCAATTTTTAGTATCTCAGTGTAATTGGAGATAACCTCCTCCCCAAGTATTTCAGTGTAGCAATGTTGTTGCCACCATAGCTGAATCTCACATATAAAGGGGAAGGAGAGTTGCAATAGTTTATAATGTTTTTATTGATGTTGAAGTATCTTACAGTGTCATGATATGCAAAATGCCAGTACAATTGTAATCGCAGTAATTTATAGTGTATCAACCAGTCTGAACTGAATATCCATTCTGTGGTAAAAAAAATAAGTGTAGTTTGCATCTAAGTATTTTGAAAATTCTATCCACTACCAAAATATCTATATATCCCTGAGATTATCTCAGCTGGTTAGAGCATGGTGCTACTAACCTCAAGGCTGTGTGTTCAGTCCCTGTGTGGGCCATTCACATGGAGTTGATGGTCCTTGTGGGTCCCTTCCAACTCAGAATATTCTGTGAAATCTGTGGTTTAAAAATTCATATGTATTTTCCCGGCTGTCATAATCTCTCCTATGGCTTTTGCCAGTGATGAAAGCTGTAGCATGGTTTTTCAGACAGAATCTACCTATGAACATGTGCAGGCACTCCCCCAGATGACATTACTTCTCTTTATCCACCTCCTGAACTTGCTTTCCATATCCAGCTTGTAACACTGAAAGGGAATTACACCCCAAAGGCTCTGGATCTTTGGAAAAAGTACTTCTACTGGCAAGTCTTGGAGTAATTGCCTCTCAGCAGACTGAGCACAGTGTCTGGTTTGGCAGTCTGACCTTAAACTCTAACCTCTAGTTTTTTATTATCATTATTGTCATATCTGCTCCTCTGTCATTAAGAGACTTACCCGTTTCACTTTATTCAGCTGGGAGCTTTAAACCCTCTGGCCCATAATTTCCTTTTCTTTTTTTGGCATTTCTTTTTCTCAGTCCTTTCATGAAACTTGTCTGCTGAGTGACATGCCCTCTGTAAAACACAAACCATAATTACTCTAGGATTGCTCATACTTGGCATAAATACTGTACTTGCAAGTATGTGGCTTATAGCAACACATGTCACATTTAATTAAATTGCAAACTGCATCTTATGTTGTCCTTCAGGAGAAAGAAAAAGCAAGCGAGAAAGCAAACTTGTCTAAGAGAATTTTTCATTCCAGCCACTCTGTTTAGGCAACACCTTTGCATAAACAGGGTATATGCATATGTGGATGGCACATACCTTTCTCTTTTTTGCTTTCAGGGTTAAATACATGTTTTATTAGGTACAAAAGCCATACCTGCCTCTTTTTTCTGGTGATCTGTACCCCATGGGTGAGAGTCTTCTGACCTGACCATAGCTGTCTGTGCCTGAGCTGGGACTGCATTCTAGCTCCTTGTATGGGAGAGAAAATGCACCTTCTTGGTGTGACCCATTTCCTTCTGAAATACATATCTAAAGTAAGTCAGATAACGGCCTCTTTCTCTTGATTGATGGTCTGTGCCAGTGGCCCAGGAGGACCCTTTCACATTTCGGTGTCTGTACTGCTGGTGCCTAAACTTAGGTGTGATTCACTCCATCCCATCATCTTTACATAAAAAAGTTCCACTTTTAAGATACAAACTTTCTTTTTGCCACTGAGATAACCAATTACATCACACTGCAAAATGCTCATGTTTGAGCGTCTCAAGTAGTTCCTTCAAAGGAATTTTGATTTTATTTTATTTTTTGGAGTTGCTTATATTGCCTTCATTCTTCCTAGGATAATAAGAATCGCTCTTTTAAAGAAAGGTAACAGAAGCACAAGCATTAGTTTACTGAAAGGTGGAAATTCTATGGATCTGTGTTTCTTCTTCTAAAGCAAAGAAAATGCTGAAATGAGTTATTTTGAACTTCTCATTTTTATCAATTCTGTTTTGTCACTACATGTTAACATGGCGAAAGTGAAACATTGATTTGAAAGATTTCAAGACTCTCTGAGTTACTGGGGGAAGGGTTTAAATCCTGTCAGTGGAAAATATGTGAAATATTAACCTTCGGTTTTATAGGGAATAAAGACAAACTCAAAAATAATTCTGTTTTCTGTCTAGCTGTGGGTTTCTTTAGACCTTGAAGCTTAAAAATGCTGGCTTAGGAAAGTCTACAATTTCAACCAAACCCTTCTGGCTTTATGCAAATGCAAATATGATTCAAATCTTGATCTTGGTTGGCGGCCTCTGAGCAGAGTTTTCATTCAAAATCTAAGTCTACATCATGTCCAGGGTCTGATGATGTGAAGGCTGCTTGGATCTGTGTCACTGTCTCTCAGGCTATACTTCAGATTGAACTGAGTCATCATCTCTAGTAATGCATCAAGGACAACAGGGAGACAGACACTTCTAACAGCAAATCCACAGAAATGTGGTGGTTTTATTTCTGAAGAAAAGAACTGTGGCACATTCCTTGTTTAGTCTCCTTAGTTAGAGTTCGGATTTTAACATGATTTTTATTTTCTCAGGGAAATACCTAAGTATGGCTTTGTAAAAGTCATTGTGAACTTGGCAATTTTAAGATACACATTTATCAATTATAGAGAGCACTCAGTGATATAGACTGTAACTTTTTACATATTTTTAATGCTAAGAATATGTTTTCACTTAGAGCTGGAAAATGAGATCCTAATGTTATTGAATTGGAATGTTGTTCATAAATAATTTTGTCTCAGTTCTTAGTGTCACAACAAACTGATTATGTGAGAGTAGTTCATGAAGAGGTCACCAAAGGTATGTAAAAATTCAAGCAGACTCTTTACTTCTAGGACAGTGCAAATACTCTGGTATTTTAAGCACAAATTTCTCCCAATTTTTCATTCAGTGTGGCCAAGGTGTTTTTACTCTTCTGTTCTAGAAAGCATTGGCTAAAATTCTATAAAATCTATAAATACATATAAATCTGGTACAAAAACCTATAAAATGCTATCCATAAAAGTTTACCCCTTGTTATTTTTAGGCAATCCAAACCTTTGTTATAAATCAGACTTTTCAGGTGTTTTCTTCTTGACGATGTTTTCCTGTTCAAGTCCTGCAATTCACATCTCACTAATTCCTTATCATACCTGAAAGCTGAAGGATGTTTTTTTCCCCTACTGTTTTAATACTGTCTAATTTAAAGTGGCATTTGACACAGAATATGGAAAGAACTATTTCATTGTTCAGCAGAACCTGTTTTGATTACAGCTGCATCTGGCTATGGTAGTTGACCTTTACTTGAATGTAAAAATTAATGCTTTGTCTAAACTAAAACGTAGATGACTTGCCTCCAAATTACCAGTAGAAGTCTTTGATAAATAGTCACAGCACTTGAACACAAAATGAGTTTGAACATCATGACAAGAGGGAAGCAAAATATTTGTTAATATATTTCAATAATGCATTTTAATTCTTGTTGGCTGTGGTGTGTGGGTTCTTTTAAAAAAACTAGTTCAGTAGTATTTGCAGACCTGCTGACATTCATCTGGTACTTTTACAGACCTTAAATAAAAAAATTTATTTTTATTACATTTAGGCCATTAGCTTATCTGCTAAATGCACTGACATAGTACCTGTAGCTGAAAGGTGCACGAGCAGTAGACTTGAATAAAAATCTTCCCTGAATCTTTCTTGGGACATATATATATATGACGACTAGTATTCAGCAATTAATAGATTTCCTTTGCTACCAGGATACTTAAACCTTTCTTTCAGAAATGTTCTGCTTTTCTGTTTTTTTAATTATTTGGGAATTTTCCATCTTGATTTTTTTTTAGGTTGATTATTTTCTTACTGCTATTGTCACTACTCATTATTGTGGTTACTTAACTTATTGTTTATGTATCTCCTAATGGAAGAGAGATTATTGTTTTTTACAGTGTGCAGTGGATGTTGCTTTGATGTTTTCTGGTCTGGGTAGAAAGCTCACATTTTCTCTCACTCTCCTGTATGATCCTTGTGTCATAACTCCAAGTTCAATAACTGGATGACAGCCCCTAGTTGTGTACATCTTATCTTAATAATTCCCTATGTTGAGGCCATAAAAACTAATGGAAAAATCTGTTTACCAGTGGAATAATTCTGACTGGACAGATCTCAATTTGGATTCCAAGTAACGCACAGAAGTACTCTTCTTCTCCCCTCTCACCTTCATAATAGTAGCTCACATTGCAATCACAGCAAGGATTTGCAATGATAATTTCTCTTTGACAGAAACAAGCCACAGAACTGGCATTAGGAGAGTAGGATACACTCTGTAGTCCCCAATTCCAGACACAGCATGGCAAACACTCAGCCTGTGCAAACCAAATCCTATTGATATCAGTATTAAAATAATCCTTTTGAGTCAGACGCATAACTAAATGACAAGTAATCTCTTACTGCTGCACTTACCCAGAGTCCCCCAGATTTATACGTAGTGATGAATAAATATTTTGTATTAATCTCAACTTATTCAAGCAGTGCAAGCTTGTAGCTTCTCTACCACTCTTTGATCTCAGATTTTTTTGGTCTTGTCTAGGTCTGTCTCTGTGTACAAATCTCTTGGGGTCAGAGACTCTGCTACTCAGATCTTGTCTGATGGTTTCAGTATGGGATCACCTTGAGGCTTGAGTTACTGGAGCTAATAGCATTATCACAGAGTTCAGGAAAAATATTCCCCTCCCAAATGATTTTAAACTATTAGACCTGTTCTCCTGTGTACTTTCTCACTTGTATTAGTCACCCTGCATAGATACCAAAGCAGCCTTAGAAGACAATCCTCTACTTAGTTTCAGCAAAACTTGAGCTCCTGTGGATTATCTTTGATCATTGGTGATAGTGATTATTGTTACCTTTTGGTATTTTGACTTCTTTTTTTTTTTTTTAATTTAGTGATCATGGAGACAAAGTTATTTCATCCTTAATGAATGCTTGAAGAATTTCTGTGTCGCTTTTACTTTCTAGGCTTTTGGCCCTTCCGTACTAACACAGGCAGAATTTTATGGCCTCCTTTGAATCTAAAATAGAGTCTAATAACACTAATGAAGCTTGTTTAAAAATAAATGGATTTTGGCATTTTAAAATAAAGAATTATTTATAGCTGTTGTGTGAAGGTGTGATACCTTCTATAGAATACAGAAGATAACACAGGAAGTAAAATCGAAGTAAAATACATATCTTAAAGTCTGTGGAATTTGAGACAAATTAATCTCAGGTAATACTGAATAGGAGGTTCCAGGTGGAAATATTGCTAAAAGGTTATCTGCATAAAATAAAGAAAATGGGATCATTATTTACTGGATTTTTGATGGAAATTCTATATAATGCTGCATTACATAATTATAAAATGGGCATAAGCTGCTGTGTAATCTGATAGACTGGACAAACCCTGACACCATCACATGCAGTGATTACAGCTCCAACCTCGAGCATCACTGCTTGGTCAGCTCTGTAAATGTTTCTTGCTAACATCTTCTAACAGGGTCCAGTAGTACAAGACGTGTTGATGCCCTAAACCTGGTTGTACTAGATGTACTGGGCTCCTCTTCTGAGGGGAGTAGGGCAGGCATGAATGAAGGCAGCAGAGCTTAACCCATTGCTTAATTGTCATATCAGAAATACAGGGGAAGCTGAATGGGGGGATATAGCAGTGTGGGGTCCCATTAATGTCAGCATCATGTGGCTGAAACCCCTTTATATAACTTCAATATTTACCGTACAGCGAACAACTGGGTCTGATGATATGGTTGTACCAGCTTGTGTTCACTCATTCTTGCTGTCTGGTAGTGCAGTTCTATGTTTTCTGTGCCACGGTATTATTTTAAGTGGTTGGAATTACTGTATCATTAGTGGAACAAGGGCCCTGTCATAATTTTCTTTATGGATTCGGCCTTTCAAATTTCACAGCCAAGCTGTAAAACTTTGCTTGAGTTGCAGGTTTGGGGTAACATACAAATTATGATCAAGTAGTAATTTTGTTTGTTCTGCAGAAAAGTTGAGCGGGGCATGTTTCTTATGTGCATAACCATTCGTCTTGTGGGTGGTGATCAAGACACGGGGTTTTGTGTGTCTTCTCACTTTTTCCAGCTCACCTGCCACTTGGGCACAAATGTGAGATAAACCACTGTAAGCTAATTTCCAGAAAGCTGAATGAACTGCAGAGATCTCCACAATATTGGATGCCCCAGTTCCTTTTTTGATCTCCTAGGGAAAGAGCTGTTACAAATAGCTAGCCAGATCTTTCTGTGCCCTTCAACATCTTTGCAGCAACATCAAAGAATCTTTTTGCACTCATGGCAGCAATTTCTTCTCTGTTGAAAGGGGAGCATTAATATAACCCACACCAAGCTATAAAGGAAGAGAAAGGGGAAAAAAGGGAGTAAGAATGTGAAAGATAAAGGGATAAAGGAAGACAGAAGGGAAAGGGGGAAAGTGCGAGCAAAAGACAGCCAAAGAGCAAGAGAAAGGGAGAAACTTTTCTAGTTTGAAGATATCACTGCAATGTACTGGAGGAGGCAAGGTCTAATCCAGTTAGTAGAGCCCCTGTCACTTCTGGATTCTTCATTTAAGAGGCAATTATAGAAAATGGCCTGGTGGGTCTGTCTGCCTCATGCCCCTCCATGGTCTCTCTGCCTCCCAGCCCTGCTCCCTGGGGTCCCCTAGGAGGGCAGAGCTGAGGCAGCCTCGGTACTGCAGCAGCACATTGCAGGGGCTTTCCACTGTTTGTCCTCCTGAGGAAAGAGGGAAGCTGTGCCTACTCCTTCCAAAGCAGGGAAAAAAACAACAGTTTCTGTCTGCCCCTTTTCTGGAGGAGAAGAGTTTTCTTTAGCTTCTTATATGCAGACTATTGCAGGGTGTAACTAATGGATAATCACTGCAGTCTGACAGGAGCAGGTGGGCATTTAGCACGGGAGTAAGGAAATACAGCTGAAGATCTGTTTAAGACTTCGTTTAAATTAAAGATTCAGTCTTTAATCCTGGTAATTTCATTTTAAGATGTATCTTATAGAACAAATGAGAATGGGACAGACTGCAAATTGTGAAACAAGCCTTTCAGAAAGGCCCAGATTTTTTACTTTAAACCATTGGTCTGTATGGCTTTAAAAGCAGACCAATTTTCCCTGTGTTTCTAGAAGTCACACATTACTCAGTCTATTAAGCCACTGTAAGGATATCTATGAGCATGTTTTTGTCACAGCTTTTAATTTGTTTACTCATATTTATCAGAACTTTTCACTGCCTTAATGTCATTTCTGGTAGCATATTAACACTAACTGCCTTGTGGCTGAATTTTCAGCTTCCATGCTGAGCAAAATCAGTTCTGCTTTCAGACAGAGCTTTTCCATGGTGATTGACAGGAATGGATGGCAAGCAAAGTTCCAATTGAGTGCTGTAGGAGCTGTTAAAATGTTCATGCTGGTTATTATTTTGAATTAATAATAATGCAAAGATTTGTGTTTCATTGATGCACTGATGGGTGGGCTTTGGGGAGCTATCACTATACTGAAATCCCTTAGCGGTACGCCCCACATCCAGTGTGAAAAGATGTTTCCTTCCTCTGAGGGGCAGACGAGATAAGGGAGTTGAAAATGTTTATGTGACTCATTATCCAAAAGAGGAATTAATGTTTTGTAAAGCTAAAAATTTCCCCATAAGAACTGGAAGCTTAGTGCAAATTTGTGTAGCATGGAATATTTAAGGAGATTTGCCTGTTTGGTTTTTCAAGACAGATGAGCTGAATGTTTTGAATCCCAAACACTGAGCTCTAGCTGGGTTTTTTCCCCATGTTTGCAGTAAGTAATGAGGATACAACATTGTGAGGTTACAAACCCCAGGAAATTAGACTAATACAGCATGAGATATGCACAGTGGTTCTGAAGTGATGTAGTCATCAAAAGAGATCTCTGTCTCTTTCTAAGTGCTTTGGATCAAAATTTTGATCCTCCAAATCATTCATTTGGCTGCATAGTACTTAGAAGTGAGATCAGGAGGGACAAGACTATCACATGTAGACATACCTAATAAAAAAAAGGGAAAGGAAACTGTTTTACCCTGAGAGGTCACTATCTCCAGAAGTCCTCAAGTCAAGGAAAACCATAAGCATCTTTTTTTTTGCTTAGCTCAAGAAACAACTTTGCTAGCAGAGGTAGTACTTGAACAAAAGATGCAGTCAATAATACATTATTAACCTGTAGGAAAAGGGTCAGCTCTGTTGTCCCACCCTTTCTTAGATTAACCTGAGAAAAGCATACACACAATACCATTTGATGCTGAAGAAAACATCTGAACTCTACTTTAGCTGTCTGTCATTGGGTCAAGAATATTTTATACTTCTTTTTCCATGCAGAAAACAAAGCAAGCAAACAAACAATAGATCTGGCAAATACAAAATCTAGCCTTCCTGTGACCACAGACATTCTTAAAAATTACAGTCAAATGTTATTGCCCCCATCAGAGAGAACAGAGATACTGTTGGTTTAATGACCCATAACCGTATACTTATTTCACAGATATGTAGTTTCTAGTGCTCTGTTTGGATGGAGAGATCTCATCTGAATAATGACTGCACAGACTGCCAAACCACAGTGCTTCTGCATCTCCCCTCCATGTGAGCATGCTCCCATTGGTACTGGCTTCTTGCTGATGTGTCCACCCCACCATCGCTCCTCCGTGTTCCATCACATCCATCATCATGCCTGTCCTCTTCTTTTGCAGATATTTAATTACGGAAGAGTAGTAGTATGCTAGAGCTGTATAATGGAACAAGAGGGCACTTAACCTGTCCCCACAAAA